>CM038676.1:365234112-365523374 GCA_021605205.1 Aegilops longissima
TGTTCCTTATGTTCCTCTTCATTCTTCGAGAAAACCAAAATATCATCTATGAACACCACGACGAACTTATCCAAAAACTCCATAAACACTTTGTTCATCGGGTTCATGAAATAGGCAGGCGCGTTAGTCAGTCCAAATGACATAACGGTATTGTGACGCCCCCGATTTAATCGTACACTAATCATGCACGCAAATGTGTACGATCAAGATCAAGGACTCACGGGAAGATATCACAACACAACTCTACAAATAAAATAAGTCATACAAGCATCATAATACAAGCCAGGGGCCTCGAGGGCTCGAATACAAGTGCTCATCATAGACGAGTCAGCGGAAGCAACAATATCTGAGTACAGACATAAGTTAAACAAGTTTGCCTTAAGAAGGCTAGCACAAACCGATATCAGATCGAAGAGGAGCAGGCCTCCTGCTCGGGATCCTCCTAGGTTACTCCCGGTCGCCGCCGGGCTGCACGTAGTAGTAGGCACCTCCGCAGTAGTAGTCATCATAGGCGGTGGCGTCGCCCCGGGCTCCATCGTCTGCTTGCAGCAATCGAGTAGAGATAGGGGAAAAGGGGAACAAGGCAACCGTGAGTACTCATCCAAAGTACTCGCAAGCAAGGAGCTACACTACATATGCATGGATATATGTGTAAAGGCCATATCGGTGGACTGAACTGCAGAATGCCGTAATAAGAGGGGATAGTTAGTCTTAACGAAGACTACGCTCGACACCGGTCTTGCAACAAATGTAAGAGGACAACGGAAGTCCTCCAAGTAACATCATACAGCAATAATCCTACCCGCAATCCCTCGCTCATAACCCCGAGCAAGAGCGACCACCGTTGTATCCGCACTTAGAAGGGTGTGTTTTATCAAGTATCCGGTTCTAGTTGTCATAAGCTCAAGGTACAACTCCAAGTCGCCCTGCTATCAAGATCACGGCTATCCGAATAGATTAACTTCACCGCAGGGTGCACCATCTACCCAAAGACGCTTGATCCCATTTGGCCGACACACTTTCTGGATCATGCCCGCATGCGGAAGATCAACACGCCGCAGCCCCACCTAGGCACAACAGAGAGGCCAACACGCCGGTCTAAACCTAAGCGCCAGGGTCCGGGCCCATCGCCTCGAAAGCACACCTGCGTTCGCTATGAGGGCGGCCGAAGCAGACCTAGCCAAGCAGGCGCTCCAGTCCAATCCGGCGCTAGCGCCGCCCCGTCACGACGTCTGAAGTGCTTCGGTGATACCACGACGCCGGATACCCATAACTACTCCCGCGTAGATGGTTAGTGCGATAAGCTCGTAGCCAACCCAGATCAAATACCAAGACCTCGTTAAGCGTGTTAAGTAACCGCGAACGCCAACAGGCCAGGCCCACCTCTCTCCTAGGCGGTCTCAACCTGCCCTGCCGCCCGCCACAAAGATCCACTCGGGTGCTCCATCACCAACCGACTTTAGTCTCACATGTATCATGTATAAGTATATAGTATATACCCGTGATCAACTCCCGAGTGATCACGGCCCGATAGTATAGCACGGCATTTGACAAGAAAGTAGGGCCACGATGAAAGTACTAGCATCCTATACTAAGCATATAGGATTGTAGGTAAGGTAACAACGAGGTTACAAAGACAAAGCTATGCAAGAAAGATAGGAGTATCCGAAAACAAGAATATGCTATACTACTCTAATGCAAGCAGTGTAGATAAGAGTAGGCGATATCCGTGATCAAGGGGGGGGCTTGCCTGGTTGCTCGGCAAGAGAGAGGGTCGCCAACACCGTAGTCGAACCGCCACCGCAGCTGCGGCGGTCTCAGTAGTCTACCGGAGAGAAGAGGGGAAGAAACAATGAATACAAGGTAAACAGATGCATATCGATGCATGACATGCCAAGAAGCGATGCTAGGCGTGCCCTAACGTGGTATGAGGGGGTATCGTTAGGGGGAAACATCCGGGAAGTTTTCCTGCCCGACGTCTGCCGAGACGATGAACCGAGAGGAAAGTTTGCAGGTTCGATAGGTTAGAGGCGTGTGGTGGACGAACGGATCGCGATCCGGATTCGCCTCGCTGCTCGAGCAACTTTCATGTTGAAAATATTTTAACCGGATTACGGATTAAAAGATATGATTTTAAAAGATTTTATTAATTTCGAATTTAACTAATTATTTAATTAATTTCAAAATGCATTTATGACATCAAGATGATGTCATGCCGACATCAAGAATCAACAGGGTTGACTGAGTCAACCCCGACATGTGGGTCCCGCATGTCGTTCTCATTATCTAATTAACCTAATCAAAGTTAATTAACATTAGTTAATTAGGTTAATTAGTGATTAGGGTTAATTAATCAGAATTAATTAGATTAATTAGTTACTTAATTAATTAATTAATTAATTAGTTAATTAGTTTTATTTAATTTTTCATTTTCTTTTTATTTCTAAACCGCTCGTGGGGGGGGGCCCCATGTCATCGACCTGAGGCCAAACAGGGGTCTAACTAAGCAAGGGGCGATTTGATACAAGGCTGCACCACCACCGAACAAGCAGAGGGTCATGGCGACGGCGAGGCCATTCGAGGCGATAGGGCGGGCGCAGGCTCGGGGTGGCCGAGGCCACGACGGCGGCCGGAGGGGCCGCAGCCACGGCGAGGGTGGCCGGCCAAGCCGGCGCGCCAAGAGGCGACGGGCGGCGGTCGGGCCGGCAGTGGCAGCGCCGGCGGGGCAGCGGGGGGGTTGGCGGCCACGGGCGAGAGATGGTGCGGAGGCGCCGGCACAGGCTGGCACCAGCGTCGCAAGGCCGGGTGGGGAGAACGCCGGAAGGGGCCGGGGTTCAAGCCGTGGGGCGAGGGCGCCGCTCGGCGAGGGGGGAAGGAGAGGAAACGGGGGGAGGCGGCGAATCATGCTGGCGGCCGGAGCCGGGCGACGGAGCCGGGCACGGGCTCTGGCTGCTCGGGAGGGGAGAGGGATCGACGGGGGAGAAGGAGTCAAGCTCACAGCAGGCGTGGGGTCTAGGGGAGCGGGCTCGGTGGAGCGTGACGGCGTCCGTCGAGGAGGCGGGCGGGTTCGCCACAAGGCCGGGAGGTGTCCGTGAGGCGGGGGAGGTCGGGGCGATCCATGATGGCGAGCCCTGCGTGGGGGAGGAGGGAGGAGGAACCCATGCGGTGAGAGGAGGAGGCACTGCTGGGGGCGGGGGGCCAAGCACGAGGGGCGCTGGGGGGTCTCGCCCGATCTGATCGGGCGAGGGAGAGGAAAAGGATCGGGAGGGAATGCGGGCTAGGGTTTCCCGGCAGGGGGAGGGGTTATGGCCGGGTGGCTGGCCGCCTGTGGGAGGCTGGGCCAGGTGAGGGGCCAGGGGAGGGGCTTGTCTGGGCTGGGGAAGGGCTGGCCCAGATGGGCCAGGGGTTCCTCCTCTTTCTTCTTCTTTTTTTTTCTTTTATTATTTTTCTTTTTCTCTTCTGCTTTAGTTTAATTAAAATGCCAAAACATTTTACAAAATTTTGTGCACCCCACCATAATTAGGTTTGCTATTTTAGACAACCCCTAACATTTTATTTTTAGTTTTTGAAACTTTTATCTTTGCTTTTGTTTTGATTTTGTTTTAGAACGGTTTGAATCAACGTGAGGTTAGTCATCAACCGGGTGATTACTGCTCCATAATCATCCGGTGTTACAAATCTCCTCCATTACAAGAAATCTCGTCCGAGATTTAGGAGGTAGAAGGAAAGAGTGCGGGTATTCATCTCAAGACGATCCTCGCTCCTGTGTGGCTTCATCTTCGAGTGATTCACCATCGACCTTGAGGAACTTGATCGCCTTCGACGTGTGCGGCGTTCAGCTTGGTCGAGAATGCGGACCGATGCTCTTTATAGGAGAGGTCCTGTTGCAATTCGAGCACTTCATGGTCCATCGCTCGGATTGGGTCCTTGAAGCAGCGCCGGAGTTGGGACACGTGGAACACATCGTGAACCCGAGAAAGGTTCGACGGAAGCTCCAGCTTGATATGCCACTTTTCCACGCCTTTCCAAAATAGTGAATGGGCCAATATAGCGAGGAGCTAGCTTGCCCTTGATCCCGGCGGTGAGCACCCTTCATTGGTGTAACGCCAAGATAGGCCTTTTCGCCAAAGTTGATAGACCATGTCTTTGTGATGACGGTCATAATTACTCTTTGACGCGATCGAGCAGTCTTGAGATTCTCGCGAATAATGCGGACTTGTTCTTCGGCATGTTGGATAATATCCGGACCAAGAGTGGACGCTCCCGCTTCTCGACCAGTTCGAGGGGTTCAGCACTTTCGCCCATATAACACCTCAAGGGGCCATCTTCGCACTAGCTTGATAGCTATTATTATAAGAGAACTCAGCATACGGAGAGATTCCTCCCATTTCTTGCGAATGAACGACACAAGCTCAAGCATGTCTTCGAGAATTTGGTTGACACGCTCAACTTGCCCTTGAGATCATGGATGAAAAGCAAGATCAAAGATAAATGAGTCCCCATAGCTTCTTGAAAACTTGCCCGTAATCTTGAAGTGAATAAGCTGCCACGGTCCGAACCGATAACCAAAGGAATACCGTGAAGTGAAACAATTCGGACATATAGAGCGTTGCTAGCTGACTAGCGTTGATCGCTTTTCGACCGCCGTAAAGTGAGCAACTTTAGAGAGCCGTCAATGACGACAAGAATAGCATCATTACCTTTCTGCGATTTGGGAAATCCAGTGACGAAGTCCATTTCAACATGGTCCCATTTCCATTCGAATAGAGATAGGTTGCAGAGTTCCAAAGAGGCCTTTGATGTTCTCGCTTTGATACGACGGCAAACGCCACACTCGTAAACATAGCGAGCGATGTCTTGCTTCATATTAGACCACTGTAATCTCGGCGAATGTCTTGATACATCTTAGTACTGCCAGGTGGATGCATAGAGGCGATCATGAGCTTCTTTCATAACCTTCTCGAGTCATATTCAGGTTTTCCTTCTTACACGACACCACTAGGCGGCCTTTGAAGTACAAGGCGCCATCATCAAGAATAGTGAAGGATGAGGGATTTCCTTTTTGATGTCTTGCTTAATCTTGTAGACTTCGAGTCAAATCCTGCATTGTCTTTATGGTGCCCACGAGATCGGGTTCAACAGCCGTGGTATAGAGGGAACCACTGGGGAACAACACGGAGATTCATCTTGCGGAACTCCGGAGGAGGGGAGCGAGTGCACCGGAGGAACAATATGGAGGTTTAGCTTTCTGAATTCTTCAACAAGTGGGGCTGAACTTGGTGAACTCAAGGTGGTTGCAGAAGATTTATGCTCAAGGCATCAGCCATTACATTAGCCTTGCTCGGCGATAGGAAATAGCCAAATCAAAGTCTGCAATAGCTTCCATCCATCTCTGGCGACGGAGGTTCAGGTCTGGCTGAGTAAACAGATACTTCAGACTTTGGTGGTCGGTGAAGATCTCGCAACGACACCGAGAAGGTAATGTCGCCATCGCTTCAAAGCATGAATGACGGCAGCAAGTTCGAGGTCATGAACTGGGTAGTTCTTCTCGTGAGGGCGAATCGCCGAGAGGCATAAGCAACTACTTTGCGCTCTTGCATTAGGACACCGCCTAATCCTTGACGAGAAGCGTCGCAGTAAATGACGAAGTCCTTCTTAGTATCAGGAGGAGCTAGCACTGGGGCAGACGTCAACTTGTCTTTGAGTGCCTGGAAACTTTCCTGACACTTATCTGTCCATTGGAATTTGACGCCCTTATGCAATAGGTTAGTTAGCGGCCTGGCAATCTTGGAGAAGTTCTCGACGAATCGACGGCAATAGCTGGCGAGACCGAGAAAACTTCTGACTTGTTTAACGTTCTTCGGAGGAGTCCAATCGAGAATAGCCTGAACTCTTTCAGGGTTGACGGCAATACCATCCTTAGAGATGACATGCCCAAGATAGGTTACTTCGGGAAGCCAAAATTCACACTTGGAGAACTTGGCATAGAGTTGATGCTCTCGTAGCTTTTCCAGCACAAGACGAAGATGTTCAGCATGTTCTTCTTCATTCTTGAAAAGATCAGATATCATCCAGATAAACCACGACAAACTTGTCGAGGTAATCCATGAATATATAGTTCATCAAAGCAGAGAAGGTGGCTGGAGCATTGGTTGCCGAAGACATGACGGTGTACTCGTATGAACCATAACGAGTCACAAATGCGGTCTTGGGGATATCCTCCTCGCGAACACGGATCTGGTGGTAACCCAACCTCAAGTCGAAGTTTCGAGAACACCGACGAACCAGCCAATTGATCATAAAGATCATTGATCCGAGGAAGAGGATACTTATTCGAATGGTAGCTTGATTTATAGGACGGTAGTCTTGGACCAATCGGTTTGTCCCATCCTTCTTCTTGACAAAGAGAGAAGGTGCTCCCAAGGTGAGCAACTTGGGCGAATGAAGCCACTTTGAAGAGATTTGTCGATTTCCTCCTTTAGCTCAAGGAGTTCATGCGGCGGCATCTTGTATGGTCGCTTGCTATAGGAGTGGTGCTCGGTTTCAAGTCGATGACGAATTCGACAGCTCTAGCGGGGAATCCTGGAAGTTCTTCAGAAAGACGCCTTGGAAGTCGCGAACGACAGTGAATGTTTTCAATACCCTCGAGTGGTGCGGCGTTCAATGCATTCAATGCATAGAGCCTTGCCTCGCATTTTGCACCGAGATGAGCTTGGTAAGTGACTATTTCATCGAAGGGTGTAGCAGATGGACGGTCTTAGTGGCGCAAACGATTGACGCCAGATGTGCTTTCAACCAATTCATTTCCGAATGAGGTCAATGCTACAAGACTTCAAAGACGATGGGAGAGACAAGGAATTCCATCCTTCGATTTCAACGGGACGCTGCTGCAAATCATGGAGGTTCGACATTGGCCCGCAGGGTGTGTACTAATAGTGAAGCATTCATGTCTTCACTTTTAATGCCATGCATGAATGCAAAATCTTCGACATGAATGAATGCGATGCCCTGATCAAATAAAACACATGCGGTACTGAATTTACGAGGAGTGTACCCATCACAAGAGCAGGTTGGTCTTGAGCTTCGCTCGGATCAACGTGGTTGGCCTGAGCTTGCCCATAAGACTTGCCGGTGTTGTTGTGGTTCGGGTGTTTCCACGGCCAGCTCTTTGGAAGGGCCACTGATTCGGTTCGTTGCATTCTCTAGCACGGTGCCTGGTTGTCCGCACCTAAAGCACAAACCATTATTGGGGGTGGGATCAGAGCTTGGGGTGGTGGAGCTGGAAGCTTTGGCTGCTTAGTTGTAGGCGGGGCGAGGTGCAGCATAGTTCGCCTTGGAGCAGTGCATTCGGCTGGTACATACTGTTGGGAATCCATATCTTGCGCTTCATGAGGACGGGCCCAAGATGAGCCCGTGTCACGTTCGCTGTTAGAGCTTTGGTATTCCTGCACTCCAGTTTCGACATTGATAGCTTTGTTCACCAAGGTGGCGAAATCAGCAAAGTCGTGCACTAGAAGTGCGAGCTTGATGTCGACTTGAAGACCGTCACGAACTTCTCTGCTCAAGCATCGCTTGCAATGTCCTCTTCAAATATAGCGAGACAAGTCCAAGAACTCTCGCCGATAGGCTTCAAAGTCTTGTTGCCTTGGGTGAGGTTATGAACTCACGCTTCTTCCGGTCCATGACCCTTGAGGGATGAAGCGGCACGGAAGGCAGCTTGGAAGTCCGCCAGTGATGTGTGTTCCAATCTGGCAGAGTACGCTGTGGCTATCCCACCATTGAGCTGCGGGTCCCTTCAGAAGAAGGAAGAAAAGGTGACATAGCTGGCGGGGGCTACATCAGCAGACTCCATCTCATAGGTGATGTCACGGAGCGATCATCGACATCCAGTGGCTGGGTTGAGCTGCGGTACACGCCGGGTTCAGCGTATGAAATCTCGCAGAGTTGTTCCGCTTTGGGTGCTGGTTCATATTGGGGCGAGGAACTGAGCCATCATGTTCTCCATGAACTGGCGATTCATCTCGAGCTGTTGGATCATACCAGCCATGTACTCAAAGCGGTTGTGGGAAGTTGGCACCACGACCACGACCTGCTGGCCTAACCATCCTGCTATTATATAACAGGTAGTTCAGATTTGAGAAATTAAGCAAGAGACAGAATCATTCATGATGAAACATGCATAATGGAAGCAAAGATGATGGGAACTACATAGTAGTTGGCATATCTTACTAAAGGAATCATGCATAGAGTTCGATACATAGAGTCCAAAGACATAGACTACTACATCATAGGCGGCACGCAGGCTCATGGCGAATACATCAAACACTAACTAGCAAGTCTACATCAGTCCCACGCGATGCATCGCGGAGGTAGTCAGAGCTGAAAGTGATAGTGCGGCAGCGGATAGTCCTCCACGCCGCTGACTGGGGCCGCGGATACTCGTGCTGAATCCGACGCCCGGTGGCGAAAAAGGGCCAAGTGCGGGAGAGTAGCCTCCCACGTCGGGCCAACCGACACCCTGGGGCATCACGGTCCTGGCTGGGTAGATCGCAGAACGCGGCAGCTCTCCGGATCGGACAAAGGGTGCATCAGCGTCGAGCACGGTAGAGGTGCCGACGGTGATGTACAACTCGTGGCGAAGAGCTCGGTTAGCTCGATCCAGCCCATCGACATGCGTAACAAAGTTCGATGGTGGAAGGGCTCTCGGTGACAATGGTGTAGGCAGCAGTGTAATAACCTCCTCACCAACATCGACGCGATTGCAATGTGCCCGAAGGGGGGTGTCCAACTCTCGATACTCGCACGAAGACGTGTCGAGCAGCATAAGCAGCATCGTGGACTGCCATATCGATAGTCACTCCAACACCATGTGCGGTGTGCAGCAAGAGTGGACTCATACTCCCGAGAGTAGAGGTGGGCGATGGCGGCATCGCTCCCGGTTATAGTCCCGTACTCCTCATAGACGGTGTACTCGGGGTGCCAGCGATAACCCGATAGGTCATCATCTCGGCTAGCACCGCAGTGATCCCGAGGCACCAATGGCCGTCGTGTGGCGCACGACCTGCCTCGTGGGTTCCATCTGAAAACAAAGACGCTTCAAAGGAGTCAAATGACGGTGTGGAAATTGCTCAAATACAATTCCAAAAACAACTAAGGCTATATCCAACTTTGGGGTGAATGCGATCACGGGATCCTAGTGATAGTTAGTAAAATCGCTTAACCCGAGTAGAAGAGAGTCCAGAGTCCCGAGTAAAGGTCGAGGAGTAAAAGATCCTAGTACCACCCGATGGCGGCGTGGGCCCGTAAGGCACACAGCCAAGTTAGTAAAAGCTTTTGCAATGTCTAGACTCGACTTGACCAAGGAGTGTGGAAGGGGATTCCTACAGCAATGGCTCGATATTAACTTGTGACGCCCCGATTTAATCGTACACTAATCATGCATGCAAATGTGTACGATCAAGATCAAGGACTCACGGGAAGATATCACAACACAACTCTACAAATAAAATAAGTCATACAAGCATCATAATACAAGCCAGGGGCCTCGAGGGCTCGAATACAAGTGCTCGATCATAGAAGAGTCAGCGGAAGCAACAATATCTGAGTACGTACATAAGTTAAACAAGTTTGCCTTAAGAAGGCTAGCACAAAGCGGGATACAGATCGAAGAGGAGCAGGGCCTCCCGCCTCGATCCTCCTAGGTTACTCCCGGTCGTCGCCGCCGGGCTGCACGTAGTAGTAGGCACCTCCGCAGTAGTAGTCGCCATAGGCGGTGGCGTCTGCTCCTGGGCTCCATCGTCAGTTGCAGCAATCGAGTAGAGATAGGGGAAAAGGGGAACAAGGCAACCGTGAGTACTCATCCAAAGTACTGCAAGCAAGGAGCTACACTACATATGCATGGATATATGTGTAAAGGCCATATCGGTGGACTGAATGCAGAATGCCGAGAATAAGAGGGGATAGCTAGTCTTAACGAAGACTACGCTCGACACCGTCTTGCAACAAATGTAAGAGGACAACGGAAGTCCTCCAAGTAACATCATATAGCAATAATCCTACCCGCAATCCCTGCTCAAAACCACGAGCAAGAGCGACCACCGGTTGTATCCGCACTTAGAAGGGTGTGTTTTATCAAGTATCCGGTTCTAGTTGTCATAAGCTCAAGGTACAACTCCAAGTCGCCCCATTATCAAGATCACGGCTATCCGAATAGATTAACTTCCTGCGGGGGTGCACCATCTTACCCAAAGACGCTTGATCCCATTTGGCCGACACACTTTCTCGGTCATGCCCGCCGCGGAAGATCAACACGCCGCAGCCCCACCTAGGCACAACAGAGAGGCCAACACGCCGTCTAAACCTAAGCGCCAGGGCAGGGCCCATCGCCTCGAGCACACCTGACGCTATGCGGGCGGCCGGAAGCGCACCTAGCCAAGCAGCGTTCCAATCCAATCCGCGCGCCGGCTCCGTCAGCCGACGTCTCAAGTGCTTCGGCCGATACCACGACGCCGGATACCCATAACTACTCCCGCGTAGATGGTTAGTGCGTATAAGCTCATAGCCAACCCAGATCAAATACCAAGACCTCGTTAAGCGTGTTAAGTAACCGCGAACGCCCGAACAGGCCAGCCCACCTCTCTCCTAGGCGGTCTCAACCTGCCTGTCGCTCCGCCACAAAGATCCACTCATGGGTGCTCCATCACCCGACCCGACTTTAGTCTCACATGTATCATGTATAAGTATATAGTATATACCCGTGATCAACTCCCGAGTGATCACGGCCCGATAGTATAGCACGGCAGACGGACAAGAAAGTAGGGCCACAGATGAAAGTACTAGCATCCTATACTAAGCATATAGGATTGTAGGTAAGGTAACAATGAAGTTACAAAGACAGGCTATGCAAAGAAGATAGAAGTATCCAAAACAAGAATATGCTATACTACTCTAATGCAAGCAGTGTAGATAAGAGTAGGCGATATCCGTGATCAAGGAGGGCTTGCCTGGTTGCTCTGGCAAGAGAGAGGGGTCGTCAACACCGTAGTCGAACTGGCCAGCTGCAGCGTCGGTCTCGTAGTCTACCGGAGAGAAGAGGGGGAAGAAACAATGAATACAAGGTAAACAGATGCATATCGATGCATGACATGCCAAGAAGCGATGCTAGGCGTGCCCTAACGTGGTATGAGGGGGTACTGGTTAGGGGGGAAAACATCCGGGAAGTTTTCCCGGTTCCGGACGTCTGTCAGACAGATGAACCGGAGAGGAAAGTTTGCAGGTTCGATAGGTTAGAGGCGTGTGGTGGACGAACGGACTGCGTATCCGGATTCGCCTCGCTGCTACGAGCAACTTTCATGTTGAAAATATTTTAACCGGATTACGGATTAAAAGATATGATTTTAAAAGATTTTATTAATTTCGGAATTTAACTAATTATTTAATTAATTTCAAAATGCATTTATGACATCAAGATGATGTCATGCCGACATCAAGAATCAACAGGGTTGATGAGTCAACCCCGACAGTGGGTCCCGCATGTCATTCTTCATATCTAATTAACCTAATCAAAGTTAATTAACATTAGTTAATTAGGTTAATTAGTGATTAGGTTAATTAATCGAATTAATTAGATTAATTAGTTACTTAATTAATTAATTAATTAATTAATTAGTTAATTATTTTTATTTAATTTTTCATTTTCTTTTTATTTCTAAACCGCTCAGGGGTGGGGCCCCATGTCATCGACCAGGGGCCAAACAGGCGGGTCTAATGGCAAAGCGGCGACTGGATACCGGCGCGGGCACCAGCCCGAACGGGCGCAGAGGGTCACACAAGCGCCTGAGGCCATTCGGGGCGATGGGCGGGCGCAGGCGAGGGGTGGCCGAGGCCACGACGGCGGGCCGAGGGGCCGCAGCCACGGCGAGGGTGGCCGCCAAGCTGGCGCCCGGCGAGGCGACCGGGCGGCGGTCGGGGCAGCGGGCCGGGCGTTCGGGAGGAGGGCGGCGCCGTGCGAGGGCATGATGGGGTCGAAGCGACGCCACAAGCGAGAGATGGTGCGGGAGGCGTCGGCACAAGGCGTCGGCACCAGCGTCGTCGCCGGGTGGGGAGAACGTCGGAAGGGCCGGGGTTCGGCGGCCGTGGGGGCGAGGGCGCCGTGGGCGCCGTTCGGCGAGGGGAAGGAGAGGGAACGGGGAAGGCGGCGAATCATGGCGGCCGGAGCCGGGCGACGAGCCGGCGATGGGTCTGGCGCTGCTCGGGAGGGGGAGAGGGATCGACGGGGAGAAGGAGTCAAGCTCACAAATGGGCGGCGTGGGGTCTAGGGGAGCGGGCTCGGTGGAGCGTGACGGCGTCCGTCGAGGAGGCGGGCGGGGAGCTTCACGGGCGTCGAGGAGGTGTCCAAGGAGGCGGGGAGGTCGGGGGCGATCCGCGATGGCGAGCCCAGCGGGGGGCGAGGAGGAGGGAACCCAGGCGGTGGAGAGGAGGAGGCGACCGTTGGGGGCGGCGGGGGCCATTTAGGGCGCGGGCGGGGTCTCGCCCGATCTGGATCAAGGAGGGAGAGGAAAAGGGATCGGGGAGGGAATGCGGGCTAGGGTTTCCCGGCTGTGGGGAGGGTTAAGTGGCTGGGGGGTGGGCCGGCCTGTGGAGGGCTGGGCCAGGGGTGAGGGGCCGTGGGGAGGGGCTTGTTGGGCCGGGGAAGGGCTGGCCCAGATGGGCAGGGGGTTCCTCCCTCTTTTCTTCTTCTTTTCTTTTCTTTTATTATTTTTCTTTTTCGCTTTTTTAGTTTAATTAAAATGCCAAAACATTTTACAAAATTTTGTGCAACCCACCATAATTAGGTTTGCTATTTTAGACAACCCCTAACATTTTATTTTTAGTTTTGAAACTTTTTATCTTTGCTTTTGTTTTGATTTTGTTTTAGAACGGGTTCGAATCAACGTGAGGTTAGTCACCGAACCGGGGTGATTACTGTTCCATAATCATCCGGGTGTTACAGGTATATTCATACAGTCCATATCTCGTGGTAAATGCTGTCTTAGGTATGTCCTACTCTCGAGTCTTCAACTGATGGTACACTGATCGCAAATCGATCTTGGAAAACACTTTAGCTCCTTGCAAACGATCAAACAGATTATTTATCATTGGTAGTGGGTACTTGTTCTTGATTGTTACTTCATTTAAACCACGATAGTCAACAACCATCCTTAACGATCCGTCCTTTTCTCTCTCGAAATACGGGTGATCCCCAAGGCGAAGAACTTGGGCGATATAACCTTTATCCAATAGCTCCTTAATCTGCTTCTTGATTTCCGCCAAATCCGTGCGGGCATCCCGTATGGTCGCCCGATATTGGGCCCGCACGGCAAAAGCTCAATCAAAACTCAATGTCTCTATCCGTGGCATTCCTAGCAATTCCTCGGAAATACATCAGGTAATCCTTCACCATCGCACCTCTTCCTGCACAACTCCTGATAAGGAATTTACTTGATTCCTATTTGGTCCATGTCGCGATATATACCTAATCTTTCTTCCTTCTGGTGTTGTGAGCAAAATCGTCTTACTTGCGCAATCGATGTTTCCCCCATACATCGACAGCCAATCCATACCAAGAATCACATCCAATCCTTGGGATTCCAAAATGATCAAATCCGTCGGGAACACATGCCTTCCTATACTTAATGGCACTTGAAAACATCCTTGTCTGGCCATATACTCCGCTCCTGGTGAGCTTACTAGCATAGGGGTTTTAAGAATCTGAGTAGGCAGGCTATACTTTTCTACAAATCCCCTTGATATGTATGAATGCGTTGCACCGGTATCGAAAAGAACTAGTGCAGTAAATGACTTAACCAAAAACTTACCGACATCTTGATCGGGCTGATCTTCAACCTCCTCCACATCAATGTGGTTCACCTGTCCCTTGTTGAAAGGGTTTGGCTTCTTTCCAGAGCTTCCATTTCCACCTTGGCCTTCGGGACATTCATTTGCATAATGTCCGGTCTTGGAACACTTGTAACAGGTGACGTGGCTCAGGTCTTTCTTGGTTGGGGTTGATGGTGTGGTCCGGTTCTAGCTGTTGCTTCCTCCATTCCCATTACCATTTTTGTGGCCATTATGGTTGTGCTAACTACCTCCTCCATGGGTATGTGAAACCGAACTCCCCGCTTAGGGGTATATCGGGCTTCATTGGGCTCGAGTTATACTTCCCCTGCCCATACTTCCTCTTGCGATTCTCAATTTGTCATGCTTTCCTTCAATCATGAGGGCACGGTCTACCAACTCCTGGTAGTTATTGAAACTTGCTACCATCAACTGCATGCTTAACTCATCATTCAGTCCTTCCGTAAACTTCTCCCGCTTAGCTGCATCCGTAGCAACGCTATCCGGGGCATAACGTGCTAACTTACTAAAATCATCCACATACCGCCAACAGTCCTTCCTCCTTGGTGTAAATTGCGAAACTCACGCTTCTTCATGGCCATAGCTCCTGCCGAGACATGGGCAAAGCGGAAAGCTTGTCAAACTGATCCCATGTGACCGTGTCTCAGGTAAGTGGCTGTAAAATTCTCCCACCATGCTGCTCTGCGGTCCTTCAAGCTGGTGTGCAGCAAACTTCACTTTTCTCCATCTGACATCCTGCAGTGGTCAACTCCTCCCTATCTTATGGAGCCAATCATCTGCTACAATCGGCTCGGTGTTATCGGAATACACCGCGGATGCAGCCTAAGGAAACAGAGTCAAGTGATCCGCAGTGGTGGTGGTGGTGGGTTGTTGTTGTTGTTGCCTTGGTTCTGTACCAATGTTTGGATCAAAGTGTTCTGCTGCTGGATCAACTGGGTGATCTCTGGCGGGAAAACAAACCCGGGGTCGCGTCTCGGAGGCATCTGAAGGGTTTAGAAAAGACGAGAAATTAATAATAGAGTGAGGTCTAAGGAGAAAACACTACCCAAATGCATATGAGCAAATGCACACAAAATCACTTCATTCATTTCAAACAAAGGGCTTACAATGGTCTAACTATCGTAAAAGTGTTTGAACTATAATGTTTACATGGAGGGAATACTATTAATATGTGGGGGTCATCTATTAATTTGAACCGGTGGAAGACTCCATGATGTCCGCTCCAGCCGTCGCCTTCAAAGTCGGGTTCACTTGGATCCGAATCGGTGTCGTCGATGATGATGTAGTTGCTCGGGCCGTCGGCGTACTTGTCTTCATTCTTGAGTGCTAATTTCTTCTTGAGTTCTTCAATCTCATACTTAAGATCGCTATTGTGCCTTACTACAGCTACGATCTCGTCCATGTAATCCTTACGTGTAGACTTTAGTTCTTCTTCAAGTTCGATGATCCTTCCCTTCGCATCCTTCAATTCGATCATATCATTGCACATCTGGTTCTCCTGGCGTCGAATGTGCTGGTTTAACTCCTTGATGAAAGCTGCAATGGATCTATCCTTCTTGGTGCTGACTATCTCCCATTGTTCATCTCGGCGTCCGCAAATCTGGTAGATGGTGTCCTTGAGGTCTTCTTGGTAAACTTCGCCAATGCGTCCCATGGTGATATGAGCTGCCATGCTCTTTCCTGGACTCAGGTTGGTGCAATCGAAAACACTATCTATAGGCTTGGTGATTGGGGCGAATGTCCTTCCCGAACGTGAGCTTGAATCTTCCAGCGCTCTTCTTGAGCAGTGGCGTTGAAAGTCCCGTGAAGCTTGGTAGTCCAATGTTCGTGTACTTGGTGACTTCCTTCAAGTGAAATCCAAAAGGTGTGCCTTCATCGGTTGGGCGACTTGATCTTTCGTCCGTCATCCTAAAAGAGTAGAGAAAGATAGGAGTTAGAAAATGTGAAGAGAGTAGTGATCTATGGCTTTAACTTAGTGGTCGTGTCTCCTACGGTCGGTGTGCTCGATACCATCTCTCAGTGGCGACCCGACCGAATGGATCAAGTCTCGTGCTCGGTGTCATCCTGGATCAAGAATGCCGACACCACACAAGATTTGAAGGATTTATAACAGAGTAGCAATCACACACTTATTACATCGTTGTCCAAAAGAGGACTTATTACAATAAAAATGGCTTAAGGCCATCTAATAACGATAACAGCGGAAGACTTGGAAGATAAGTGAGTCCATTAACTCCAGCGGCATCATCGAGTATAGAACCACGACCTAAAGCACCTTACTGTTGTAAATCGAAAAGTCTCGCAACATGAAAGTTGCAGCCGAAACGGGTCAAGACATGGAATATGCCGCAATGTAACACATAGAGAATAACGAATGATAAGCCCGCACTACATGCATATGTGGCTGGTGGTAAAGCTCTCTGCTTTCAGTTTTGCATAAAGCCGCTTTTTCCCTCGCAAAGGAATAAATTTGTTTAACTATCATGGTGGTTGTTAAACATTGAGAATGGTTGACATCATTCTCAATCCCAATTAAAAAAAATCCTTAACAAACCCAACAATATTAAATTAGAGTAACATGTTGAGATTCACATGATATTCAAGAACTAGATACTCAAGATGTCCATAACGGGGACACGGCTAATCATGATTAGTTTGTACACTCTGCAGAGGTTTATGACTTTTCCCCACAAGACTCGATCGCCTCCGTTTGTTTTCTCGTCTCGCAGGTGTTTGAGAAACGGATGACCGAGACATAGTCTTTCGTAAGCGCTAGCACCTTACGATGGGTAGACCGTACACCTACATCCCCTACATCTGCTAGTCCACCACTATAAGAGTTCGCACGACTTAATCAACTATGCTAGAGCCCATAATGGCTTGTGGCTGCACACGGAAGTTACTAGTTTGAATAATCTCATGATCCCTTGGAGTCCAGGTGGCGGTCCAAGAAAACAGGCAAGTCCCGATGGAAACCAGGTGCCTCAATCCACCCGGATGTGTGTTTAAGTTGCCACCTTAAATAAACCATTAATTTAACAATCTCACATCATCATGGATACACTCACCCAATCCACGCCTACTAGCATAGCATGGCAAATAAGCAAACGAGAAGTAACTCCCAAGGTTTCATAAGTAAAACAGGTAATAGGTACTACCTCATCTACTTCCCATCCCACAATTTAATTAGATCCTAATCATGCAATGTTTGAGGATTGATCTAATGCATAAAACTGGGTAGTAGAAAAAAGGTATGATCAAAGTGTTACTTGCCTTGCTGATGATCCGCGAAACCTAGAGATTCGAAGTAACAAGCGGCGCACTCCAGGTGATCTATCGCAGACAAACAACAAGCATACAATAAGTACTCATCTAATGCACGGGTAAATCTCGAACAAAAGATCTGACCAGAAAGTTCAACTTAAGAACCCTGGTTGCAAAAGAAAACGAATCGAACAAAACAACGGAAAACAACCGGCGGAAGAAAACAGCTCGGTTCTAGCAAGTTGAAACTAGGTCAAATTTTACAGTAGCAAAACTTTGTTTAAGTTGATTAGTCGGAACGGCGGTTTCGAAACGAAACTCCAGGCGCTTGAATCACCTGATTCCGATAAACGAGCGAGAAGATAAACTAAAACGAAGATCGGATCTGAAATCGTGTTCAGAAAAAAAATAGCGGAATAAATCCGATTAAAAAAAACGACGAACGGTTAAACGAACGGACGTTCGTTAACCGGGAATAACCGGTGATCACGTTCGTTAAGACGACCGGTCCGGCGAACGCTCGCTAAACAAAATCGGAAATAAAACCGATCTAGGGTTTTGAAAAAAAAACCGAACAACAGAAAAAAGAAAACCGGATCGGTTTTTTATAAATAAAACCGAACCGAGGAAGGGTGGCGCTTGCTGCTACTCGACGAGGCGGGCTCAATGGGCGGCGGCTAGGCGCTGGCCATGGGCGGCAAGGGCGGCGGCGGCGGTGGCGGTGGCGCAAGTGGCGGGCGGCGAAGGGGTTGGGGAGGAGAGGGGGTTGTGGGGAGAAGAGGGGGTGTTGGGTATTTAAAGAGGAGAGGAGGGGCAAGCAAAGGAGGAGGAGGAGGAGGAATCCTCCTCGGATTCGGCCGGCGGTGGCGGCGCTTGGCTGCTGGTGTGGCTGGAGGGCGGCTGGGCAGGCCGGGCCCTTGGCCCAGCGGGCGCTGCACGTTTTTTTTTAATATCACGCGCAGAAAAACGAATAAAATAAAATCTAAACGAACTCCAAAATTTACAAAGTAAATTTTCCCCGACTCCTAAAATGAGTCGAACAAAATGAACTTTTACTCGGGGCCAAAATGCAATTTTTGAGATCACGCATTTTTCCCTAAGGCAAATAAACTCCGAAAAATCCATAATTGATTTATTTATTAAATCTTCATTTTTTTTCCTAATTTTTGGGAAAGTCATATTATTCCCTCTCATGTTTTGATTTTGGAAAATTATTTGAAGATGAAATAAATACAATCAAATGATCCTTTTTTTTTTCATAATTCGAGAAAACACAAATATGAAAATTTCGAAATCTCCAACTCTCTCCGAGGGTCCTTGAGTTGCGTGAAATTTCTAGGATCGTCAAAATGCGAGAAAATATGCAATGCATGATGACTTAATGTATAACATTCCAAATTGAAAATTTGGGATGTTACAGAATTGGGTATTCATATTACCTTTGTAGATTGCAAACCTAGATGACGATCTCTTCGTAGCAAGAACGGGCTGGAGACCGTTCAAAGCTTCGTCCCCAGCGGAGTCGCCAAAAAGTGTGTTGACACACGAACACGTCACGTGTATCCTCGACGCCGGGGGTGATGCACCGCAACTCACGTCGAAGGAGACCCGACCGACAGCGCGATACGCAAGACAGTCGGCGGTTGCTTTTGTACACACGAAGCCCCACTTGCCCGGGAGGGACCCCGTCAGGGCTCGCGACGGCTATGGGCTGCTCCAGGTCGATTCGCTCGCCCCTAGAGCCTCGTGGATCCGCAGCCCTCCAGCATGAAGAACTAGCGAAGAACGAGAAGAAAGATACAAGGGAGAGATAAAAAGTAGATGAACACGAAAAAGTAGTAAATGTGTTTGTTCGATTGGGTGTTGTTTCAATCGGCCGTCACCCCCAACATATATAAGAGGCGGCTGGACTTCCCGTACAAGAAAAGGATTCATCTAGTCTTTCCTTACAAGAAAATTGCATCAATTCACGTCCAAAACCCTAGTCAAATTCGGACTGGTTTTATCCGAACTTTTCAAAACTGTTCGGTTTAAACTGACATTACCTTGCGGGTCTTTTTTGTGATGGCAAACAACCTAGGATGGAAACGAGTCCAAAAGCAATCTTGACCGTTTCGATGAGACGAACATTTTTCATGTTGAACATTTTTTCATCAAAGGTCATCCCGAGGGTCAAATTGCTCGTGCAAAACAGCAAATTATTCACGCATCTCATCACACACCCACATATGTGTCTGGTTCCGGGCGTCATATTTTGCTTGCTGGAGGGTCTCGTTGTGCGGGCTCTAACTTTTGCATACGATCTCGGATTGCAATGATCTTTATATCAAAATCGATCGTTTCGACGAGAAGAAGACAATTCATGTAGACAATTCTTCCACAAGAGGCCGTCTTGGGGGAGTAATCAGCCGAACAGTGTTCTGAATACAAAATCCAGTACTTTGAGCACAACTTCGGCCTTAGAGATGCGGTCGGATGGCTATGACTTAAACATCAAAGTTGTTCCTCTCGGTGATGTGAAACTTCCCATGCTGAAAACCCTTTCACTCGAAGCCATCTCATTTTCTTTTTATGTCATGCCAAAATTTGGAGTCAACAGCGTCCAATCCGGATAGTAACTCGCCGAAACCAGCATGGTTAAAGTTTCTGTTGCGTTCAGTGCGGGTCGCCGAGACAGATGGGAATCCAGAGACACTTTGGCGGTCACGTTTGGGCATCAAATAATCTGAGGTTCACACGCCACCTGAGATGGAAAGAATCTAAAAAATTAGTCAAGCAATTATGACTCGGAGAAGAACTGGGACATGGACCAAGACTCAGCTTTCGTCCCGAGTTACCCGCGCCTCTACTCCGGTTGCTCAGCCACGGCCCGTCGAGCTGGCGTTCCTCTAAACCGCCGCCGGTCCTGGCTGTCACCTCTACAATGAAGCCGCCGGCGCTCCTCTGCCTTCGCAGCCCCGTCTTCAATCCGCCGTCGACCTCGCGCCAAGTTGGCCTCGCCTTGAACCGGCTCCGACCACCGCCGGCTCGTCCCTCCACTTCGCCACGCCGTGGGCTGCCGCCGCAGCTGTTTTGACCCGCCGCCGCCCATGCTGAATCGCCACGGAATCCGTCTCGTCGAATCCGGGTTGCCACCATGATTTCATCGAGTCACCCCTACAGACTCGCTATCTGCTGGCGAGTCGCCATCACCTGCACTGACCCGGTCGTCTCCGAGTTACTTCTCCAGTGCATTGACCCGGCCTGGCCTCTGCCGCGAGTCACCGCGCCTCACTCTGGTCCGCCTCGCCAAATCGCTGTTGCGGCCGAGTCAACCCGCCGCCTTCTAAATTGCGGCCTACCGCCTCGATCTCCTTCCTCGGGGCCTCTCGACCGGGTTGCTGTTGAGTCACCTCCACCGGTTTACTCCGCCTCACCTGGAGTCTGCCTTCGCCTCGCCTTGTTGCCGCTTTAAACCGCCCGGCCCTCTGCCGTCGCTGCCGCTGACTCGCCGGGGTTCTCCCTTCCACCGCGGAGCCGCCCCTCGCTCAACTACACCTGCTGCTGTTCCTCTACACCGTGCCTAGCCGCACGCGCCGCTCCGCTGGTTTTCTTCAATACGGGGAGCAGTTTTAGGATCTTGTTTGAAGTACGCATTACTTTTCTCCTGAGGTTCTGAAGAGGCGCTATGGATCAGGAGCTGAAATTTTGATAGATCACCTGAGGATTAGGGAAAATGAAGAGGCTCCAGATAAGCCACTTGACGTTACTGTTATCAGTCGAATGAAGCAGCTTTGCAGTAATGAAATTCAGTATAGCAAAATTTGCAGGATGGTAATTTGGAGAGTCCAAACAGATGAGCCAAGAAACGTGCACAGGAAAAAACAGAGTCTATCATGACAACAGCTGAATGAAGTTTTGTTAGAGAAACAACGGCGAGGCGAAACGCTGCAGAAGCATCTAGTGGCACAGGCCTACAGTAACACTAAACGAGCAACTTTAGCATTCTGATCGTTTCCGCGGTGGCTCCTTTGACAGACTCTCAAGGGTAAATGCTCCTAACCCTTATCGCCCAACCATTACGGCGCCAGACGGTGAGACGGAATAAAAAAGAGGAAGGAAAGAGAGGGCAGTGGTCGTTGGTTCTGTCAGGTGTGCGCGTGCCTGCTGCCATTATGGCGTTAACTAAGGCAAAACGTCACGTCTCCTAAAGAAAAACAGCATAAGATCAAGGGGCAAAATTGACAAATTTGACCTACGAACGAAATCAAATCACAGAATGAACTGCTCTTAAAACTATTTCACGCGGCTGACCTTTTTGTGTGACGCCCGACACGAAGGCGTCACACTACACTGTGCAACGCCTCGCAGATAGGCGCTACACGCCTGGCCAGCGTCGCACCCGTGTGATCCGAAAATTACTAAGTCAGTGTGCAGCGCCTGAGAGCTTGGCGCCACACTATACAATGTAGCGTCTAGCTTCTAGGCGTTGCACTAGTGGTTGCTTCATTTTATAGTGCAACCACTAGTGCAGCGCCTGAGAGCTAGGCGCCACACTATACAGTGCAGCGCCTAGTTCGTAGGCTCTGCACAATGACTTAGCAATTTTTAGGTAGTTTGGGGTGTAACGCTGGCCAGGCGTGTAGCGCCTATCTATGAGGCGTTGCACAATGTAGTGTGGCGCCTTCGTGTCGGGCGTCACGTAAAAAGGTTAGCCGCGTGAAATAGTTTCACGGGTAGTTCATTCTGTAATTTGATTTCGTCCACAGGTCAAATTTGTCAAATTTGCCAGATCAAGACTACTAGCGTGGCACGCCATGTAGTACTACTTTGGATTTGCTAAGAGAAAAAAAAGGGGCTTGTTGGACGAAAAGTCAAAGTGATCAGGTTGTTGAAAATCCTTTGGATACATACATAAGGATCAAACAAAATTCACTAACAGCACAGAAAGGTTATCTACGGGTGTCTACGTCCAGATCATATATGGTTCACAAACACCAGGTGTTATCCTTTCTATAAATCTCATCAGTATATATTACATTGTTTGAAAAACAATTATTCTGGTCTGTGGTATTCTTTTTATTTCGCAGGACCATTATTTATTACAAAGGTGAAGCAAAGGGCCGCGCGCCAACATTATTGCACTAGGGCTTATCCGTGCCATACTACTAGACGGACACGTGAGCAAGTTGCCGCCCCCCGCTTCATCAACACATGGGACTAACTCGTCGACCGCCCCCGCGGCCGATTCTCCCGCCCGGGCCGACTTACAATGCCGCGGCTGACTCATCTGTCTGTGCAGTCTCTGAAGCCGCGGCCGTCTTTATCGTCCGTCTCTCGCGGCCTGGTCTACATCAGCATACCGGGCCACACCTGTCTGCATGAGCTGTTTATTGGGTATGAGCAAGTCACAGCTTGGGTAGCCCGGTTTTCTTTCAAATTGGAGGCAAATTATCATCAACTGTCGTTTGCACTGGATGGCTCAATGGGCAGGCGCACAAGTCGCCGCCACTACAGTTTTGGTTAACTTCAAATCGCCAGTTGGAAGGAACCATCGGACGAGTTGCTAAAACGGCTTGTACGGGATCATTTATAACCCGCCGCAGTCACCTCAACTTTCTGTGGATTCACATCCCGTTATCAACATCAATGATATACACCTTCTTCTATGGTCAAGCACGGAGAATCTCAAGCCAACTCCTCGAGTCACCTTGAGACTCAGGGGCTACAATGATATGATTCAGCTATATGCCGATTTTCAGTGAAGTCAAGAACCCCAGGACATTGGAGGGAAAGATAACCCGGTCCCGGAGGCTACTACCATATTGATGACAATTTGAAGGCTGTCAGAAAATTTCCGGTTCAAAATAAAGAATGCCGATTTAAAATCCGGTTCAATGGAAATTTGTTCTCCCACAAAGCTCTGAAGCTCTCAAATCCGGTTTAAGAATTTCCGGTTCAAGAGGAATTAATCTCTCGCAAGTTCGAGCTGAAAGGTCGTCAGAAAATTTCCGGCTAAAAATGAAGGTTCCGGTTTAAAATCCGGTTCAAGGGAAAAATGTTTCCCATAAAACATTGAAGCTCTCAATATCCGGTTTAAAATAACGGTTCAAGAAGAATTTATCTCTTGCAAAAAGTTAAAGGTAGTCGAAGAGGACCTATTGCCATGATGCGCGGTTCAAACATGGGTATCCCGCCTTATTGGCCTGTCATATTATTGATCACATGGGGGCTTCTGCTTATAAAGCGGCGTCCGGTTTACCCCTTGATTCAGCTTATCAAAGCTTTCTACAATATCACTTGGGGGCTTGGTCGTATCCGAACCATAGCTACACCTCTTGATCGGCACAATGCCACAACATCACTTGGGGGCTTGGTCGTCTCCGAACCATAGTCACACCTCTTGATCGGCTCAAAGACAAATTACTCCGGGGTCAAAGAGAGTGTTGTAAAACAACAACTCAAACATAGGCACCCACTGAGCACAGCTCAAAACGTTACTTGGGGATTCTTTGCTATCGCAATGAACTTAGAATCTACACTTGTAATGGGCTATCAAGCCATGGCTTGGAAGCCTGGTGTATACACCTAAAACCCCGGGTTAACCTGCCTCTTTAAGTAAGTCACTCCGCCCAGGTAAACCTGGTATGACCCTTCGAACTTTGACAAGTTACTCTAAAATACAGACCCTGAACTTGTCAAGTTAAAACGATGATTGGTTAAGGATTGAGGACCATCTTAAAAGGCTTTGCAAAAATGGTTTAACTCAGTGGCGTGGCAGCCCATGAAAAGCCTCAAATTTGGGGCCTGGCAGCCCGTGAAAAGCCTCGACTACAACGGTTTTATTTGCCTTTGGTTAAGTTTTGCTCTCTTTTGATAAGATTTATGATGTTTTTTTTAACTGGTGTTTATCAACCCGGTTAGGCTGTCAACTACAAGTTGTCAGTACATGATCAAATCATAATCCAGAGACTATCAGCCCGGTCTGGTTTTGACTATAAGTCACCAGTATTATATATGGTTAATCCGGTGTTTATCACAACCCGGTACGGTTTTATCATAAACCGGCACAATATGGAAGGAGTTATTAGTACTCAATATTGGGGTTATCACCCTTACTTTAAAAACTTGGTAAACCAACCATGTGATTCAATGTCACAGGTATGATATATTTCATATTTGATTATTCTTAAGTGCAGCCTTGGTTATAAACCCGGTTATATGTTGGGCATTATGATTCATCCGTGATAAACCGCCAGGACACTTTAAACTTGTTGTATGCAGAAACAGGTTGAATAAAGCATGATTATAAATCACCGACGTTTATTAACCCGGCCTGGCTTTCGACTATAAGTTGCCAGTATGATGAGAAATTATCCGGTGTTTATTAAACTGGCCTGGCTTTAAGACGATAAGTCGCCAGTATATGATGAGAAATTATCCGGTGTTTGTTAACCCGGCCTGGCTTTGGACTATAATTCGCCAGTATATATTTGGATTGCGCCATTGGAATCATGCGCTTATAAATCACTGGGTTATATTATTCAAATAGCCAAACTTGGCTGAATTTTTTCATTATGATATTGAATGAATAAGGTTTTCATACCGGATTATATTATCTTGAATAGCTAACATGGCTGGATTTTTATTATGGTTATTAATAAACGGTATTATTGAGGTTTTCAAAGTCGCTTTAGCAAAATGGCTATTATTTTATAAAAGGATATGATTTATTCTACAATGGAAGGAATAGCCCCGAGTCGCTGCAGGCTTACGACCCGGCACTTGGGGGCTACATTATATAAATTGAGATTACATGCAAGTCTCATGTCGCTGCAAGCATGCACCATGACACTTGGGGGCTAATGCAAAGTCATTTTTATTTGCCTTATTGAAGACCCGACTCATCACATCATAATGAGCCGGCCCTTGGGGGCTACCAATTGCTCCTGTCAACAATTCAAGGTACACAAGTCTTAAAACCATTATATTGAAAGGTCCATTTTTTAGTTGGTAAAGCACAAAGCTCTTAACTTTGTGGACATGGGTTCAAGCCCCGTGATGGGGATTACATTATATGATGTTCTTTTCAAAGAAGTATATATAAAGTACCAGCTCAATATTATCTTACTGAGCCGGCCCTTAGGGGCTACACGTTATTGTTCAAATCTACATGATCATATTTATAAAGTCCATGCTCATTATTGCATAATGACCCGACATTTGGGGGCTACATATATGGAGTATTCAGTTTTTACTAGTGACCGAGATGAACAACATGGATTTTTTCAAAGTGGCAGTAATTATATGGAAACAAGTCTTAAGCCATCACTTTGTTCTGCTCAAGACTTGGGGGCTACAGGTAATATGGATATAAGGGAAAAAATCTTCAAATTCTCAGTTCTGAGCAAACCAGATTGACCTGGCGTCACCAACAATTATTGATCCGGCGTCACCTATCATTATGACCTGGTGTTTGCAACAATCATGAACCGGCGTTGGCAACAAACCAGATTGATCCGGTGTCTGCAACAATTATGACCCGGCGTCGGTAACAATTATGACTCGGTGCCATCCATATTTACAAACCGACAATTTTGGTAATATTAAACCAGCAAGTTTTACATCTTCAAACCGGCTGAATATCAGATGAGCATTTCAAGACCAATATTTCTTAAGCCGGCGCTTTGGAAGCCGACTCAAGTGGATTATTCTTCACAATATTTCTCTGTGAGAAACCAATGTCAGCAAATTGAGTATGAAGCTGGCTTATTGACCTGGATTTTCTAGAAGAAGGAAATTACAAGGAATTAAGGATGATCAGGTGCCGGTTTACAAGAATTCTTAACCCGGAGCATAATCTGTCAAGTTTGTTCTTGTGTTTATTTTATTGGATTAGTTTAACATGGATAAATCCAAATTAAACTGGGGGCTAATGTCGGGATATACCTCATGTGTAAACCGGCCGAAGTATAACCCGGCGGACTTAGCGGTTTATTTGAGACCTCACGACACTTGGCAATTCACGGCGATTCACTGAGACTGCAGACGGTTTACAAGCAACCTGACTGAATATTATGATTCACTGGTAACCCGGCGGGCGGGACAGACGGTGACAAGGCCCAAGGCCTAGAAGGCCGGCTCATGTTATGGTGGGCCGGTTTAAGAAGAAAGGCATGAGGAATATTTTTCTTACAAGGAGTTAAGACCTAGACTTGTATCCGGTTTGTATTAGAGATAGACTAGTCCTAATTCTAATAGGACTCCACATGTAACCCGCCCCTTTAACATATATAAGGAGGGGCAGGGCTCCCCAAAGAGGGAGAGAACAAGCAAGAAGAAACAATCTCTAGGGAAAGACACAAAGAGCCAGTTTACCGGCGACTCCCTCGTGATCATAATGAGACATAGCCTCAAACAGGATGTAGGGTTGTTACCGGATGATGTTTCCCAGGGGCCGAAGCTGTCTAAATCCTTGTCATGTGTTGCGTCTCTCGATTCCGCTCAACCCCTCTCAAGCTACCACATAGATGCGTTGGCCTCGCGACTAAGTCCTAACACTAAGGACATCTGCCGTGACAAAACCACGACAGGCTGTTTAGATGAAGACATAACTAAATTAGTTTTAGTAGAGAGCTTTTTGTCACGAGAAAGTTATTTGTACCTAGGCAATTGATAACCAGACCGGTAATCATTATTGCAATTTTATTTGAGGGAGAGGCATAAGCTAACATACTTTATCTACTTGGATCATATGCACTTATGATTGGAACTCTAGCAAGCATCTGCAACTACTAAAGATCATTAAGGTAAAACCCAACCATAGCATTAAAGTATCAAGTCCCCTTTATCCCATACGCAAACAACCTACTTACTCGGGTATGTGCTTCTGTCACTCACGCCACCCGCCATAAGCAAATCATGAACATATTGCAAACCCTACAGTGGGAATCCCTCACACTTGCGCGACACGGAGAGCACCATAGGACAGCACCAATAATAAAACATGCAACTCAAACTAATCTTGATCATCAAATAGCCCATAGGACAAAACGAATCTACTCAAACATCATAGGATAGCCATACATCATTGGGAAATAATATATAGCGTTGAGCACCATGTTTAAGTAGAGATTACAGAAGGTAAGAGAGAGGTTACACTGCTGCATAGAGGGGGGAAGAGTTGGTGATGATGGCGGTGAAGTTGTTGGTGAAGATCATGTGATGATGATGGCCACGGCAGCGTTCCGCGCCACTCGAAGAGAAGGGAGAGGGTCCCTTCATCTTCTTCTTCCTTGACCTCCTCCTAGATTGGAGAAGGGTTTCCCTCTGGTCCTTGGCCTCCATGGCGTGGGAGGGGCGAGAGCCCCTCCGAGATTGGATCTGTCTCTCTGTTTCTGCGTTCTCGTCTGCTGCCCTTTCACCGTTCCTTTTATATCCCGAGATCCGTAACTCTGATTGGGTTGAATCTTTCGCCCAGATTTTTCTCATAAAATTAGCTTTCTTGTGGCAAAAGAAGAGCGTCAATCGCCTTACAGGGTACCCACGAGGGTCCAGGGCGCGCCTGCCCCCCTGGGGCGCGCCCCCTGCCTCGTGGCCCCCTCGAGCACCGTCTCGCGTTGATTTTACTTCCCAAAAATCATAAATATTCCAAAATAATTCTCCGTCCATTTTTATCCCATTTGGACTCCGTTTGATATTGGGTTTTTGGGAAACATAAAACATGCAACAAACAGGAACTAGCACTGGACACTGGATCAATATGTTAGTCCCAAAAATAATATAAAAAGTTGCCAAAAGTATATGAAAGTTGAATAATATTGGCATGGAACAATAAAAAATTATAGATACGACGGATACGTATCAACTCAACATTGCGAAGGTAAACCAAATGCGAGGACTATGCAACCATGACGCCAAAAGAAACACTCCAATAAGAATTTGGTGGTGCCGTTACCCACCGTATAGGAAGTATTAGACCCAGACACGGTGCACAATTATCGTGGCGCTCCGAAGTCAAATTCCGCATTAATGTATAGTATATGTCTTCATTAATTGAAGATATACGTTACTTTGTGTGTTGCACATCTAAGTCATCAACATGCATAAGCGTTAGGATGTGTGTCCCATTACAGGACATTTGAGGATTCTAAGATACTTAGCTCACACCGCAACTTGCAAAACCTTTTATCATCCATGGGCTTCGTGAAGATATCTTCCAATTGCTCTTCAGTGTTGACGTGAATGATATCAATATCTTCCTTCATGACATGATCTCTGAGAAAGTGATGATGGATCTGAATGTGCTTTGTCTTCGAGTCTTTGAATCTGGGTTATTGGCAATCTTGATGGCGCTTTCATTGTCGCGATGAGAGTGGCACATTCTTGGTGGATGCCATAGTCCTTGAGAGTTTGCTTGTAGCGACCCGACCTCGGATGGTCAAGTCTACGTATACATGTCATCCCGGATCGGTAATCTTGACACACACAAGACTCGAAGGATTTATAACAGAGTAGCAATCACACACTTATTACATCGAATGTCTCAAAGAGAACTTATTACAATAATATGGCTTAAGGCCATCTAATGCGATAACAGCGGAAGGCTTGGAAGATAAAGTGAGTCCATCAACTCCAGCGGCATAAGCGAGCTGCAAAAGAACGACCTACCAATCCTTACTCCTCGTCTAAAAGTCGCAACATAAAATGTTGCAGCCCGAAAACAGGTCAGCACATGGAATATCTTGGCAATGTAACACATAGAGAGTAATGAAAGAATAAACTATACTACATGCATATATGGCTGGTGGAAAGCTCTATAGTTACAGCTTTGCAAAAAGCCAATTTTCCCTATGTCAAAGGAATAAATTTTATTTTAACTATCATGGTGGTTGAAACATCATTGAGAAGGTATAACCCCAACTCAATCCCAATTAAAGTAATTAACAACCCAACAGTATTAATTTAGAGTGATGAGATACATGTGAATACTCAAGTACTAGATACTCGAAATTGTCCATAACCGGGACACGGCTAACCATGATTAGATTGTACACTCTGCAGAGGTTTATGACTTTTCCCCACAAGACTCGATCGCCTCCGTTGGTTTCTCGCACTGCATGGTGTTTGAGAGACGGATGACCGAGACACAGTCTTTCAGAAACATTAACTCTCTACTCCGGATAGATCATACCAAACCTATAAAACCCACTACCTGCTGATCTACCTCTTCGAAAGCTTCACGTAACTTACTCAACTATGCTAGAGCCCATAATAGCTTGTGGCTGCACACGGAAGTTTCTAGCATGAATAATCTCAGTTCCTTTGAGCACTGGTGGTGGTCCATAGGAAGATCACACGGATACCCCGGGATTTCCAAAAATAAAACAGACAACACTGGGTTCCCCAGGTGCCTCAATCCACCCATATGTGTATTTAAGTTGCCACCTTAAAGTAAACCATTAATTAACAATCTCACATCTGTCATGAATATCTCTCAAACCCAAACCACGTCTACGAGCATAGCATGGCAATATAAGCAACACGTAGAAGTAACTCCCAAGGGTTTGATAGCAACAGGGCAATAGGTTCCTACCTCATCATATACTTCCCAACCCACAAATTAATGACATCCTAATCATGCAATGTTGGAGGGTTGAGCTAATGCATAAAACCTGGGTATGAAAAGGTAAGACCAAGTGTTACTTGCCTTGCTGACGATCCGTGAATCCAAGAGACTCGTAGTAACACGCTTCACACTCCGGAAATTCTATCGCAAGCAAACAATACATACATAAGCAACAAACAAAGATGCACAAAAGAAACTTCAACTGAAAGAGGTTGACCGGAGAGCTCAACTTAAGAACTCCGGTTTGCAAAAAGAATCAAACCAAACGGAACAACGAAACTCAAACGGCGAGAAAAACAAGGTCCGTTTACTAATCTGAACTAGAGTCAAATTTTACAAATACAAAAGCTGGTTTAAGTTGAATATTCGGAAGAGGGTTTCAAGATGAAACTCCAGGCGCTTGAATCGCCTGATTCCGATAAACGAGTGAAAAGTTATACTAATTTGAACATCGGTTCAGAAATCGAATTCGGAATAATCGCGGAATAAAACCGATAAAAGAAAATGACGAACGTCTAAACGAACGAACGTTCGTTAGCGGAAACTAAACGACGAATGGATCGTAAAAACGAACGAACGGGTGAACGTTCTCAAAATAAATAAACCGGGAAATAAAACCGATCTAATAAAAAAAATGGGCTAGGGTTTTCCAAAAAACCGAAGGGTTATTTAAAAAAAAACAGCGACGGGGCTACCTCCATCGATCATCCGTGGGCGGGCGGCTCTCAGCTCGTCCGAGGGGCGACTAGGGGGCGGCTCGGCGGGCGGGCGCGACGGCTGGAGGCGGCGACGGCGGCCAAGGCGGCGGTGGCGGCTCGGGCTCGGCTCCTCGGGTCCGGCGGTGGTGGTGGTGGTGATGGCTAAGGGGAGAGGCGGTATATAAAGAGGGAGGGAGGTGGCTTGGAGGAGGGGCAAGGCGGCGGGAGGAGTCGGCTCGGACTCGAGTCCCGCAGCCTTGCAGCAAGGGGGGCGGCGGCGGCTTGGGCCGGCCTGCTCGGCTGGGCCGTTGGCCCAGTCGGGCGCGGTTCCTTTAAAAAAAACATTCCGCCAAAAATTGTAAAAATCCTAGAAAAATAAATAAAAATCTAAAAATGCCAAAACAAGTTTTCTTTGCCTAAATAAAATATTTAGAACAAGATGAACTTTTCTTGGCCCCTAAAATGCAATTTTAAATATATGCAAATTTTCTCTAGGCAATTAAAATTCCAAATAAGTAAAATAAAATCCCAAAAATGATTTTAACATTTTCCTCCGTATTTCAATTATTTTGGAGAAGTCATATTATCTCCTCTCGTTTATTTTAAACATGAAATATTTTCCTGAGAGAAAATTATAAAATCCAAAATCCTCGTCTTTCATTATTTGATAAAATTCAAATATGAAAATCGGAAAATCCCCAACTCTCTCCGAGGGTCCTTGAGTTGCTTAGGACTTCAAGGATAGCAAATGAAAATGCAATAAAATATGATATGCATGGATGACCTGTGTATAACATGCCAAATTGAAAATTTGGGATGTTACAAACCTACCCTTAAGATGAATCTAGCCCTCGAGATTCGGGTTAACTAGAAAATAGGTGTGGATGGTCCTTGCGAATATCATCTTCTCGCTCCAGTGTGGCTTCCTCCTCGGTATGGTGGCTCCAATGAACTTTACAAAACTTGATAACTTTCTTGCAGTGACTCGGTTGTCAAAATCCAAAATATTCTTGGCTTCTCCTCATAGGTCAAATTACTATCCAATTGTATCGCCTCCAGGGGCACTGTATCCTTTAACGGTATGTCGGCCATCTCAGCGTGGCACTTCTTCAGCTGTGATACGTGAAACACATCGTGAACTCCTGACAGTCCTTTGGGTAACTCCAGCTTGTAGGCAACTTCTCCCATTCGTTCCAAAACACGATCACGGTCCTACAAATCTTGGGGCTAACTTTCTCTTTACTCCAAAGCGTTTCACTCCCGAGGGTGATACTGCATGATAGGATCTGTCTCCGATTTCATAGGTTACTTCCTTGCGTTTTGAATCTGCGTAACTCTTCTGTCTAGACTGAGCAATCTTTAGTCTGTCTCTGATCAGTTTAACCTTCTCCTCTGAGTCTTTGATCAAATCTGGTCCAAACAACTGACGGTCTCCGACCTCATCCCACATCAAGGGTGTTCTACATCTGCGTCCGTATAGAGCTTCGAACGGTGCCATTTTCAAACTGGCCTGGTAGCTGTTGTTATATGAGAATTCTGCGTACGGCAAATTGTCATCCCAACTAGATCCATAATCTAGCGCACAGGCTCTTAACATATCCTCCAGAATCTGGTTAACTCTCTCTGTCTGTCCATCCGTTTGTGGGTGGAACGCGGTACTAAACTCCGATCTGGTACCCAAAGTCTGGTGTAGTTGATGCCAAAACTTTGAAGTAAACTGTGTTCCTCTATCTGATACGATGCTCCTCGGAACTCCGTGCAAACATACGATCCTGGTCATATATATCTTGGCCAACTTGGCACTTGTATAAGTTGTTTTCACTGGGATGAAGTGAGCTACTTTGGTCAAACGATCCACAACTACCCATATTGAATCATATCCTGCTTTGGTTCTGGGTAATCTGGTGATAAAATCCATGCCAAGTTTGTCCCACTTCCATTCGGGTATTGGCATAGGCTGCAACAGTCCTGCTGGCTTTTGATGCTCTGCCTTCACTCTCTGACATACATCGCAAATGGCTACATACTCGGCAATATCCTTCTTCATACCAGTACACCAGAAACGTTCCTTCAAGTCCAAATACATCTTGGTGTTTCCGGGGTGAATCGAGTATGGTGATTCATGGGCCTCTTGAAGTATTAACTTCCTGATCTCCGAATTGTTGGGCACATAAATCCGATCCTCAAACCACAAGGTATCGTGCTCATCCTCGCGAAAACCTTTGGCTTTTCCTTTGCCCATCTTTTCCTTTATCTCAGCAATCTCTTTATCCTCCTTTTGAGCGTCTCGAATCTTGCCTAACAAGGTCGAGTGAACCTCCATTGTTGCAAGAAAACCTCTTGGAACAATCTCCAACTGAAGTTCCATAATATCCTCTGCTAACTCCTTTGGCAGTCCTCTACCTTCAAGGATATTGGCATAACTCTTCCGACTCAAAGCGTCTGCTACAACGTTGGCCTTTCCTGGATGATAGTGTAGCTTCATGTCATAATCCTTTATAAGTTCCAACCATCTCCTCATCTCGAGGTTTAACTCATACGTGTGAAAATGTACTTTAAACTCTTATGATCCGTGTACACATCACAACGGTTTCCCATGAGATAATGTCTCCAGGTCTTCAACGCATGTACTACAGCCGCTAACTCCAAATCATGCGTGGCATAGTTCAACTCATGAGGCTTCAGTTGTCATGAGGCATACGAAACAACTTTTCCGTCCTGCATAAGAACACATCCAAGTCCCAAGCGAGAGGCATCACAATTCACTTGAAACTCCTTATGTATATCTGGCAATGTCAGCACTGGGGCTGTAGTCAACCGTTTCTTCAACTCTTGGAAGCTTGTCTCACATTCCTCTGTCCATTTGAACTTGGTATCCTTCTTTAGCAATTCTGTCATTGGTTTAGCAATCTTGGAAAAATTCTCAATGAATCTCCGATAATATCCTGCCAGTCCAAGGAAACTGCGAATCTCGCTGACTGAAGTGGGTGCCAACCATTCGATGGTGACTGAATTTTATCGGATCTCTTGCTATACCTTCTCTGATATAACATGCCCAAGAAATCCAACTTCCTTCAACCAAAACTCGCACTTGCTGAATTTGGCATATAACTGGTGTTCCCGAGTTTCTCAAGAACCAAGCGTAAGTGTTCTGCGTGCTCCTCTTCGTTCTTGAGTAAACCATAATATCATCGATGAACACCACAACAAACTTGTCCAAATACTCCATGAACACTTTGTTCATCATACTCATAAAATAGGCGAGGCGTTAGTCAGTCAAATGACATGACCGTATACTCATATAATCCATATCGTGTGGTGAATGCTATCTTTGGTATATCCTTCTCTCGGATCTTCAACTGATGGTATCCTGATCGTAGATCAATCTTAGAAAACACCTTAGCTCCTTGCAACTGATCAAACAGATCATTTATCATCGGTAAGGGGTACTTGTTCTTTATCGTTGCTTCATTCAGAGCTTGGTAATCAACAACCATCCTTAGGGATTTATCCTTCTTCTCCACCAAAATCTGGAGCTCCCCAAGGTGATGAACTTCTCTGAATGTAACCTTTCTCCAATAGCTCCTTGATCGCTTCTTAATTTCCTCCGGATCATTTGCGGGCATCCGATAGGGTCTCTTTGATATTGGCCCGTGCACGGCATTAGTTCTATCGAAACTTCGATGTCTCGATCCGGTGGCATGCCCGTAACTCTTACGGAAAAACATCTGGATAATCCTTCACTCTGGTACTTCCTCTTGTACAACTCCGTGAGGGTATTCACTTGGCTCCTCCTAGGCACATGCCTAGATACATATAATCCTTTTTCCTCCAGGGTGGTAAGATAAATTGACTTGCTAGCATAGTCAATACTTCCTCAAACTTCGACATCAATCCATACCTAATATCACATCCAATCCTTGCGACTCCAAGATAATTAGGTCGACGGAAAAACATGCGCCAATGATTAGGGGTATCTGGGTGCACCACTTGCTAGCCATGTACTCTGCTCGAGTAGCTCACTAAAGAGGGTCCTAAGGGTCAGGTTGGTAACAAACTTATCCACAAATCCCTTGATATGTATGAATGCGATGCACCAAGATCGAAAAGAACAATAGCGGTAAATGGTGAACCAAAACTTAACTATTACGCGTCTCGCTGTTCTTCAACTTCCTCCATGTTAACGTGGTTCACTTGTCCTTTGTTGAATGGATTGGGCTTCTTCCCAGCGCTCCCATTTCCGTTTCCATTCTTTCCTTGAGGCGGTCGTTGGCATAGTGCCTGTCTTCCCTTATTAAAGCAAATAACTTGGCTCAAGTCTCTCTTGGCGGGTGTAGCTGGGTTTGAGCAATTCGATTATTGTTGGCTGCATTTCCATTCCCATTCTTCGCACCATTATGCGATCCTCCTCGATGGTTATGTCCTCCATGGTTATGAACTAGTCCTCCCGAGTTCGGGGTTAAGCGAGGTTTCTGGTGAGCTCCTGAGTTATACTTCCCTTGTCCATACTTCCTCTTACGACTCTCAATTTGCTGCTGCTTTCCTTCAATCATTAGGGCCTTATCTATCAACTCCTGGTAGTTGTTGAAAGTTGCCACCATCAGTTGCATACTCATCTCATCATTCAGCCCTTCCATAAACTTCTCTTGCTTCACGGCATCTGTGGCCACATCATCAGGGGCATAGCGTGATAACTTGCTAAACTCATCCACGTACTGAGCCACAGTACGGTTCCCCTGGCGTAAGTTGCGGAACTCACGCTTCTTTATCTGCATGGCTCCAGTTGAAACATGGGTCGTGTGAAAGGCTTGTTGGAACTGGTCCCAAGTGACATTGGCTATAGGAAAAGTAGCCGTGTAATTATCCCACCATGCGGCTGCTGGTCCATCCAATTGATGTGCGGCAAAGCGCACTCTTTCAGCATCCGTGCATCCTGCGGTGGTTAACTCCCTTCCAATACGGCGTAACCAGTCATCTGCAACTATTGGCTCAGTGCTACTGGAAAACACCGGCGGTTGTAACCTTAGAAAACGGGCTAAATTGTCTATTGGCGGCGGGTTGTTGTTGTTGTTGTTGGCATTGCCCTGGTTCTGAACTAGCAATTGCATCAAGGCATTCTGCTGTTGGATCAACTGAGTGAGCTCTGATGGAAAAACAAAACCGGGGTCACGTCTCGGAGGCATCTGAAGGTTTAGATGGGAGAGATTAGAATAGAAAGAGGTCTAGTGAGAAAACACTACCCATATGCACATGAGGCAAACACACATTCATTCAATCAAGCAAGCAAGGGCATACAAAACGATCTAGGACTATCGCATAAGTGCTCAACTACTACTAGTTACATGGGGTAATACTACTATTATATGGTGGTCATCTAGAAATTTTGATCGGTGGAAGACTCCATGATGTCTGCTCCACTTCGTCTTCATAGTCATCATCACTTGGATCTGAGTCGGTGTAAATCGATGATGATGTAGTTATCCGGACAAGCGGGATCTTCTTGCTCTTCTTGCTCTTCTTCCTTGGGTGCTGGTCCTCCCATGAAGACTCCGATCTTCTTGACTAGGTCGTCGTTCTTCTCAAGTAGTATTTTGATTTCTTCCTCATATCCATCGCGTAGACTTGAGTTCTTTCTCCACTCGATGATCTTAGTTTTCGCCTTCTTCAAATCCATCATGTCTGCACATCTGGTTCTCATGACGTCGAATGTGCTGGTTTAGTTCTGGATGTAGGCTGCAATGGATCTATCCTTCTTGGTGCTGATTACTTCCCATTGCTCGACTCGGCGCCCACATATTTGGTATATGCTGTCTTTAAGCTCCTTATTGTAGACTTCTCCAATGCGTCCCATGGTAATGTGAGCTGTCATACTCTTTCCCAAACTCCATGTTGGTGCATTGAAAACACATACTATGGGTTCCGTGCTTGGCATAAGCGTCCTTCCGGAACTAGAGCTTGAATCTTCCAAATTCTTCTTACGGTAAGGTGGCGTTATGCGTCCGGTGAAGCTTAGTATTCCAATATTCAGTACCTAGTGACTTCCTTCAAGTGGCGTCCAAAGGTGTGTCTTCATCCGGTTAGGCAAACTTGTACTTCATCTCCGTCATCCTAAAGAGTGGAAAAATGGAGAGGGGTCGAAATGAGTAGAGAGGAGTGACCTATGGTTTTGTCTTAGTGGTCGTGTCCTACACTCAGCGTGTGCTCTGATACCATCTTGTAGCGACCCGACCTCGGATGGTCAAGTCTACGTGCTTCGTGTCATCCTGGATCGGTAATCTTGACACACACAAGACTCGAAGGATTTATAACAGAGTAGCAATCACACACTTATTACATCGAATGTCTCAAAAGAGAACTTATTACAATAATATGGCTTAAGGCCATCTAATGCGATAACAGCGGAAGGCTTGGAAGATAAAGTGAGTCCATCAACTCCAACGCATAAGCGAGCTGCACGACAACGACCTACCAATCCTTACTCCTCGTTCGAAAAGTCTGCAACATAAAATGTTGCAGCCCGAGAATAGGTCAGACATGGAATATCTTGGCAATGTAACACATAGAGAGTAATGAAAGAATAAACTATACTACATGCATATATGGCTGGTGGAAAGCTCTATGGTTACAGTTTTGCAAAAAGCCAATTTTTCCCTATGTCAAAGGAATAAATTTTATTTTAACTATCATGGTGGTTGAAACATCATTGAGAAGGTATAACCCCAACTCAATCCCAATTAAAGTAATTAGCAACCCAGCAGTATTAATTTAGAGTGATGAGATACATGTGAATACTCAAGTACTAGATACTCGAATTGTCCATAACCGGGACACGGCTAACCATGATTAGATTGTACACTCTGAAGAGGTTTATGACTTTTCCCCACAAGACTCGATCGCCTCCGTTGGTTTCTTGCACTGCATGGTGTTTGAGAGACGGATGACCGAGACACGATCTTCGAAACATTAACTCTCTACTCGGATAGATCATACCAAACCTATAAAACCCACTACCTGCTGATCTACCTCTTGAAAGCTTCACCTAACTTACTCAACTATGCTAGAGCCCATAATAGCTTGTGGATGCACACGGAAGTTTCTAGCATGAATAATCTCGGTTCCCTTTGAGCACTGGTGGCGGTCCATAGGAAGATCACACGGATACCCCGGATTTCCAAAATAAAACAGACAACACTGGGTTCCCAGGTCCTCAATCCACCCAGGATGTGTATTTAAGTTGCCACCTTAAAGTAAACCATTAATTAACAATCTCACATATGTCGTGAATATCTCTCAAACCCAAACCACGTCTACGAGCATAGCATGGCAATATAAGCAACACGTAGAAGTAACTCCCAAGGGTTTGATAGCAACAGGGCAATAGGTTCCTACCTCATCATCTACTTCCCAACCCACAAATTAATGGCATCCTAATCATGCAATGTTGGAGGGTTGAGCTAATGCATAAAAACTGGGTATGAAAAGGTATGACCAAGTGTTACTTGCCTTGCTGACGATCCGTGAATCCTAGAGACTCGTAGTAACACGCTTCGCACTCCGGGAATTCTATCGCAAGCAAACAATACATACATAAGCAACAAACAAAGATGCACAAAAGAAACTTCAACTGAAAGAGGTTGACCGGAGAGTTCAACTTAAGAACTCCGGTTTGCAAAAAGAATCAAACCAAACGTAACAACGAAACTCAAACGGCGAGAAAAACAAGGTCCGTTTAATAATCTGAACTAGAGTCAAATTTTACAAAGACAAAAACTGGTTTAAGTTGACTATTCGGAAAGAGGGTTTTGAGATGAAACTCCAGGCGCTTAAATCGCCTGATTCCGATAAACGAGCGAAAAGTTATACTAATTTGAACATTGGTTCAGAAATCGAATTCAGAATAATCGCGGAATAAAACCGATAAAAGAAAATGACGAACGTATAAACAAACGAACGTTCGTTAGCGGAAACTAAACGACGAATGGTTCGTAAAAACGAACGAACGGGTGAACGTTCTCAAAATAAATAAACCGGGAAATAAAACCGATCTAATAAAAAAACGGGCTAGGGTTTTCCAAAAAAACCGAAGGGTTATTAAAAAAACGGCGACGGGGCTACCTCCGGCGATCGTCCGGCGGGGCGGGCGGCGGCTCAAGGGGTCCGACGAGGGCGGCGAGGGGCGGCTAGGGCGGCGGCTCGGCGAGGGGGGGCGACGGGAGGCGGCGCGACGGCGGCATGGGCGGCGGGCGGCGGCTCGGGCTCGGCTCCTCCGGGTCAGGCGGTGGTGGTGGTGGTGATCGCTAAGGGAGAGGGTGGGCGGTATATAAGAGGGAGGGAGGTGGCTTGGAGGAGGGCAAGGCGGCGGGAGGAGTCCGGCTCGGACTCAGTCCCAGCAAGGCAGCGCAGCCTTGTGTGTGGCGTGGCGGCGGCTTGGGCCGGCTGCTTTCTGGGCCGTTAGCCCGATCGGTATGATTCCTTATTTAAAAAAAACATTCACTGAAAATTGTAAAAATCCTAGAAAAATAAATAAAAATCTAAAAATGCCAAAACAAGTTTTCTTTGCCTAAATAAAATATTTAGAACAAGATGAAATTTTCTTGGCCCCTAAAATGCAATTTTAAATATATGCAAATTTTCTCTAGGCAATTAAAATTCCAAATAAGTAAAATAAAATCCCAAAATGATTTAAACATTTTCCTCCGGTATTTCAATTATTTTGGAGAAGTCATATTATCTCCTCTCGTTTATTTTTAAACATGAAATATTTTCCGGAGAGAAAAATTATAAAATCCAAAATCCTCGTCTTTCATTATTTGATAAAATTCAAATATGAAAAATCGGAAAATCCCCAACTCTCTCCGAGGGTCCTTGAGTTGCTTAGGATTTCGAGGATAGCAAATGAAAATGCAATAAAATATGATATGCATGGATGACCTGTGTATAACATGCCAAATTGAAAATTTGGGATGTTACATTGCTTCATCCATAGAAGCTGAGCGTAGCCAAGATCCAGCAGCAATGTATTCAGATTCAGAAGTGGATAGGGATACACAGTTCTGCCTCTCTGAAGACCAACAGACAAGAGATCGTCCAAGAAAGTGACATGTGCCTGATGTGGATTTGCGATCAACCTTGTCACAAGCATAATCACCATCTAAGAATCCAACTAGATCAAACTCTGAGCCCTTTGGATACCATAATCCTAGTGTTAGGGTGTAAGCCAAATATCGAAGAATTCGCTTCACAGCTAAGTGATGCGATTCCTTTGGTGCCTCTTGGAATCGAGCACACATGCAAACGCTAAGCATTATATCTGGCCTAGATGCACATAAGTAGAGTAAAGAACCAATCACGGAGCGGTATACCTTTTGATCGAACTCTTTACCATTGTCGTCAGGACCCAATTGACCTTTGGTTGGCATTGGCATCGAGTATCCCTTGCAGTCTTGCATTCCAAACTTCTTCAGGCAATCTTTGAGGTATTTCTCTTGTGATATGAAGATGCCGTTGCTCTGTTAACGGATTTGAAGACCGAGGAAAAATTTCAGCTCACCCATCATGGACATCTGATATTGCTCTTGCATCATATGTCCAAACTCATCACTGTATCTCTTGTCATTGTAGCCGAAGATAATGCCATCCACATAGATTTGGCACACAAATAGTTCTCCATCATATGTCTTCGTGAAGAGTGTGGGATCCAGAGAACCAGGTTTGAAGCCTTTGCTCTTCAGGAAGTCTTTGAGTGTGTCATACCATGCGCGAGGAGCTTGTTGAGCTTGTATACCATGTCAGGATGTTTTGGATCTTCAAAGCAAGGTGGTTGTTCAACATACACTTCTTCTTCAATTTTTCCATTGAGAAAGGCACTCTTCACATCCATTTTGTACAGAAGAACGTTGTGATGGTTGGCATAGGCTAGCGGTATGTGAATGGCTTCAAGCCTAGCCATCGGAGCAATTTTTTCATCGAAGTCAATCCCTTCTACTTGAGTGTAACCTTGAGCAACTAGACGAGCCTTGTTTCTGACAACTTGACCATGCTCATCTTGTTTCTTGTGATAGATCCATTTTGTGCCAGTGATGTTATGATTGCAAGGATCAGGACACTTAACCAATTCCCACACATTGTTCAGCTCGAACTGTTGAAGCTCTTCTTGCATCGCTTGAATCCATTCAGGTTCCGTGAAGGCTTCATCAACTATCTTGGGTTCAGATATAGAGACAAATGCAAAGTGCCCACAGAAATTTGTTAGCTGTGTTGCTCTTGAACGAGTGAGTGGACCAGGTTCATTGATGCTATCGACTATCTTCTCAATATGTACTTCATTTGCAACACGAGGATGAACTAGACGAAGATTTTGCCCTTGCAGATCATTGTCTTCAACTTCATCGTTGACTTCAGGCTGAGCATTGTCTTCGGGTTGATTAGGTGCAGAAATGATGATTTCTTCTTCAACCTGAGCCTCTGTAGGTATGATGTCTCCAGTACCCATAAGCTTGATAGATTCACTTGGTGAGGCTTCATCTAGCACATTTGGCAGGTGCTCTCTTTGTGAGCCGTTAGTCTCATTGAACCGCACATCCACAATTTCAACCACTTTATAGTGAAAGAGGTTGAAGACTCTGTAGGAGTGCGAGTCCTTTCCGTAGCCAAGCATAAAACCTTCATGTGCTTTCAGTGCAAATTTTGAAGTGTGATGTGGATCCTTGATGCAGCACCTAGCACCAAATACTCTGAAGTAACTGACATTTGGCTTCTTACCAGTTAGGAGCTCATAGGATGTCTTCTTTAGAAGCTTGTGAAGATAAACACGGTTGATGATGTGGCATGCAGTATCAATGGCTTCAGGCCAGAACTTCCTTGGAGTCTTGTACTCATCAAGCATCGTCCGGGCCATCTCAATGAGGGTTCTGTTCTTGCGCTCCATAATGCCATTCTGTTGAGGTGTGTATGGAGCTGAGAACTCATGTGTGATTCCCAATGTATCAAGATAAGTGTCGAGGCCGGTGTTCTTGAACTCTATGCCATTGTCACTTCTGATGTGCTTGATATTGATGCCATAGTTCGTCATGGCACGATTGGCGAATTGTCTGAAGACACCCCGCGCTTCATTCTTGTAGAGGATTATATGCACCCATGTATATCTTGAGTAGTCATCAAAAATAACGAAGCCATAAAGGCAAGAAGTTGTAGTAAGGGTAGAGTAGTGAGTAGGGCCAAATAAGTCCATGTGAAGCAGCTCGAAGGGACGAGAAGTCGTCATGATTGTCTTCGAGGGATGCTTGGCCCTAGTCATCTTTCTAGCTTCGCAGGCACCACATAGATGATCCTTCTTGAACTTGACACCCTCGATGCCCATGACATGCTTCTTCTTCGCGAGAGTGTACAAGTTCCTCATGCCAGCATGTCCTAGCCTCCGATGCCAGAGCCAACACTCTGAAGCATTTGCTAGAAGACATACGGCCAACTGTGGTCCTGCTGAGAAATCTACCATGTACATATCATCTTTTAGATACCCTTCAAAGACTAGAGATTTGTCAGATTCCATAAGCACAAGGCAACGATATTTTCCAAATATCACAATCATGTTCAAGTCACAAAGCATTGAGACAGACATTAAGTTGAAACCAAGGGATTCAACAAGCATCACTTTATCCATGTGCTGATCCTGTGAGATTGCAACTCTACCTAGACCCAATACCTTGCTTTTACCAGTGTCGGCAAATGTGATGTGACTATTGTCAGATGGACGTAGGGTTGAATCCATCAGAAGACTTCGATCACCAGTCATGTGGTTAGTGCATCCACTGTCCATAATCCATTATGAAGCCTTTGGTGTCATACCCTACAGTGCAGTTTGGGGGATAGGCTTCACCAAGGGTATTGTGAAGCATAAACATTTGACGAACAAGTGGATTATGAAAGTTCAGATCTTGGTTAGGATAGATATGATGATTGTCAAGGAATCCTGGGATGAAATACATAGTAAGACCATTTGGACATTTTATCTTGCGTCCCACAAGATGTTTAAGGTCCCTAGCATAAGCATCAGACGCCTTTGATTTCCGGCTGGAGACCATTCCCTGCAAAAGAGAGTTAATTCTTCTTAACCACCCACATCTTCAAGGGTGGCTTAGAAGCAATGAGTCTAAGTGCAGCATCTGAGAACTTCGGCTTTGGAGCCCTATCAAATAGCCTTGCAGGTGGTGAATAATACTCATAAGAATAAGTAGAATAGTTCTTGGTCTTATGAATATAGCAGTTTGATGAAACACGCTCATATTGATAAGTCTGAGTATAGTTTCCCTGCAAAACATTGGCGTTAGGGTGACTCTGGTGAGTCCTCTGTCTGTATGAAGCCTTTGGACCATATGATGCCTTTGGTCTGGGGTTTGTCTTCTTCCTAGGTGGTGTCATGATGACATTGACAGGAAGTTTCTCAAGACAGCTTTTGGGCACCCAGATCTTCTTCATAGGTGGTCCATTCCTGCAGTTAGTACCAATATACCTGGCAAACACTTCACCATTCTGATTCTTAAACAGTTTATAGTTTGCATCAAAGGATTCATCAATGATAATCGGGTTTGCACAAGTGAAGCTAGATAAGGTAGATGGATCCACTGAAGGTCCCTTTGCAAAGAACCCATGTGGTTTTGTGGTACTTTCAAAGCTTCCAAAGAAGAACCATCAACATTCATTTTCCTCTCGAACCCAACACCCTCTTTCCTAGGGTTTCGGTTCAGAATTTGCTTTTTGAGGACATCTCATAGTGTTTGATGCCCTTTGAGACTTTTGTACATTCCTGTCTCAAGCAATGTCTTCAACATGGCATTCTCATCAGCAATAGTAGTGGTGTCCTCGGAGAGGGGTTAGTTACCACATCAAGAGTTGAAGATATTGCAACAATGGCAGCGAGAGAACATTCACAATAGAGACAAAGATTATCACGCCAAGACATTTTAGACATGGTGGTTCAAATCCTTCCTGAGCGGAACTGATCTGTTGAGCGCGAAGTGACTCGTTCTATTTTTGAAGATCTTCATGAGCCGCTCTCAAGTTCTCAAGTTCTTGCTTCCTTTGAAGATAATCGTAGGAAAGCTTTTCATGAGTTGTTGAGGGTGTTTAATGACGACTTTCAAGTTCCTCATACTTAACATGAAGATTTTTAATGTCTTCAATTAAGGACTGAGATCGTGTCATTTCCGCGTCCAACAGGTCATCGCTTTTGTAGCTAGGTTTAGATTCACATTCAGAGTCATCTTCACTTGATGTTTGAAAGTAAGCATCACGTGAGTTTACCTTGGCACCACGTGCCATGAAGCAGTAGGTGGGAGCAGAGTCATCCTCATCATTAGCATCAGCGTTGGTGACGGAGCCATTGTCTTCAGTGTTGAAGATGGACTTGGCAACATAGGCAGTAGCTAGAGCCAGGCTTGCCACGCCTGAATCGGGCTCCTCCTCAGACTCCACCTCTGCCTCCTCAGAAGCAGACTCCTCCTCTGAATCCATCTCCTTGCCAACAAATGCACGAGCCTTGCCAGATGAGCTCTTCTTGTGTGATGAAGACTTTGAAGAAGACTTTGAGGATTTCTTCTTCTTCTTCTTCTTCTTGTCATCAGAATCATATTCCTTGCTCTTCTTCTTCTTTTGGTCTGAAAGTGCTAGTTATCGACTAGAGGGGGGTGAATAGGCGATTTTTATGGAAGTCTTCAAAACACGGGGGCTTTGAAGACAAACAATAGAAATGAACCTATTGATATGCAGCGGAAGGTAGACTACACTAGACAAGCCATAGTCAAGTAAGCAATGAAGTGAAAGCACAAAGACTATTAGAAGCTAGGTAGTATGGATCGGGATGGAAGATAGTATGAAGCCAAACAACAACAGTCTTCACACACTGAAGTCAATCAGATCATGCAAGCAGCCAGTGCCTTCATGAAGACAAACTGTAAGTAAAGAGAGGAAGGAGATAGAACCAGTTGCTTGGTGAGTACAAAGATTTCTTGGACCAGTTCCAGTTGTTGTGACAATTGTACGTCTGGTTAGGGAGGATGAGATTCAACTCAGAAGACCGCGTCTTCACCTTATTCCCCTTGAGCTAAGGACACTTAGTCCTTGCCCAATCACTCTGGTAAGTCTTCAAGGTAGACTTCCAAACCTTCACAGACTTTGTTCACCGGCAATCCACAATGACTCTTGGATGCTCAGAACGCGACGCCTAACCGGCTGGAGGATCCACAGTCCTCAAATGTAACAAGTCTTCAGGTCACGCGGACAAAAAGACTTCAAATGATGCCTAACACTCTTTGGCTTTGGGTGTTTTGGGCTTTGTCCTCGCAAGGATCTCTCTCTCAAATGCTACGGAGGTGGGTTGCTCTCAAACAACAAAAGTCGTGCACTAACTCTGAGCAGCCTCCAATTTATGGTGTAGGGGGTGGGCTATTTATATCTAGGAGGCAACCCGACCTGATTTGTTCGAAATGACCCTGGGTCACTAAGGAACTGACACGTGTTCAACGATCAGATTTCAAACACATGCGGCAGCTTGACTTGGGCTACAAGTAAAGCTGACTCATCCAGCTCAGGATAAGATTTGCTCTCATTGTCTTCGCTCGAAGACATAGGATTTGGTTGAGCATCACTTCAGTCACTCTGACTTTTTTGACTTGGACCCCACTTAACAGTGTGGTGGTTCCTATGACTCAACAAAGAAGAAAAGGAAACTACGAAACAACTATGTCTTCGCACTCCATAGTCTTCACGTGAATGTCTTCTCGAGTCATAATCTTCATTGTGAATATCTTCACAGACCACCATTGTCTTCAATGTCTTCACACATTTTTAGGGGTCATCTCTGGTAGGAAAACCGAATCAGTGAGGGACTACTACCTGCATTATCCTGCAATTCTCACAAACACATTAGTCCCTCAACCAAGTTTGTCGTCAATACTCCAAAACCAACTAGGGGTGGCACTAGATGCACTTACAATCTCCCCCTTTTTGGTGATTGATGACAAACTGGTTGAAGTTTTCAACGGGGATAAAAGTATGTGAAAGTTTAAGGATTTAAGGCATTGTCTTCATAAGTAGCAAAAGGCTCCCCATGAAGATGTGCATATAAGTAGTTTGCTCTTGAATGCAAATGCACATGGCAGGTTTTACTTGTGGAGATCCTCTTCAACTTATGAAGACAATTCATCATGCATATAAGGATATAACGAAGATAATGACATGCATAATGAAAAATGGATGTCTGCGGAATGACTTCATGCGGAATTTATCATCGCATCACAGAGAAGCAGAAAACGTAGCAGACGACCATCATGTTTAAGTGTTACAACCCAAAGAACCAAATGTATCAAAAACGAGAGTTGTAACCACTTGGCAAAAAAAATATAGCAACCACCCATATGGACCCGCTTGAAGACTATCAACGCATATGCTTCTCCCCCTTTTGTCAGTAAGGACCAAAAAGGTTTGAAGACATAGAGCATCTACTCGTTCCCATCAGGAGTAGATGAAGGTGTAGGGTCGACGTTGGAGTTCGGTGGTGTAGAGGGGCCTGGTGCAGTGTCAAGACGCGGCGAAGTCATGGTTGGTGAAGTGGCATCGTCTTCTTCATCGACGACTCTCGCAACAACAGTTGCAGCCGAAGATGAATACTCAGAGTCTTCTATGGAAGGAGTTCGACGCAAGACTGCATTCTGGGGAGGCGTGGAATCAAATTTGAAGCGCTCTGTGAAACCATCTTCGCGAAGATCGTCTTCAGGGCATAGCAGTGTGAGACTCTTCCAAGACCGTCGACAGGCTTCATGTGTTACGAATGCGTTCTTGGTGGCAAGATTGCAAATGCTATTAAAGTCCACCAAGAGGCTCTACATATGATGCTTTAGCCAGTCATGGTGTCTATGTCACGACCAGAATTTGATAAAATCCAAGTCTCTGTGCTTACTGTGCTATCCCTGGATCATAGCTAGCACACACAGTAACAAGAATGAATATCAGTAAAACATACATCATTTTACTACAACGATAGATCCAAAATAAGCAAATACATACCATTGGCATAGCTCAATGCTGGCACATAATACAACGGAATTACACGTAGTCGCTAAGTTAGGGCTCCATCAACGCCACTGGGCTCGTTGAGTGTAGACCATAACCCTATCGTCTCTTAATCTGTCGAGATCTACACATGACAGGTGCAGATGAGTACGTGGAATGTACTCGCAAGTTGCAAAGTAAAGTATAACAGAATATATATGAAGGGTAAGTATTGATAGAGGTTTCCTTTGCATAAAGCCAAATTTTCTCCTATACTAAATTTTTGTAAACTTCTCTGAAATAGAAATAGTTTTTAGTATAAAAGGTAGGAGTGAGACACTTGGATATACACACCAGTGCTCATTCTCCAAATTTGGTAAAACATAAATATGGTTGAAGTGAAACACATTCACTGTGCTCATTCCTCAACTTTTATTTCCCTTAAAACAGACTTTTAGAAAAGAGAGGGGAGATTCTTCTTCACTCCAAGTCTTCAGTTGCTCAAAATTGCCCGTAACCGGGGGCACGGCTAATTGATTAGGTTAAACCCTCTGCAGAGGTCGTACATGTTCCCCACATGACACAACCAACCCCATTTATCGTTACACACTTGGGTGTACGACTAGGAGGAGATTGTGGCGAAGCCTTCCGTAATGACCCCCTATACCGCCAAGCCGCCCATAACCCGGCATGAAGGCCTCTCTCAATGGCGGTCCTAGGGTAGGGTTTCCGTTAGTACTAAGCTAAGCCAGAGCCCATAGTAGCATGTGGCTGTACTGGAAGCTACATCAAACTGTACTTGGAAGATCTCAGTCCCCTGGACGGCGGTCCCCACCAATAACCTGTGTGCAAGACCCCAGTCGGGCGCATTCACTGCAAGACCCCGATGGGCGCAATCACTTGTAGACGCTCCCGTCAATACCATTCCGCACAGGGAGTAGAAGTAAAAAAGTATATAGTTTTATTTTTCAAAAAAAATTCACAAAACATTGCCCCAAAAGAGGGCAAGATTAAACATTTAAAACTTGTTTGATTCCCAACACCTTTTTTTGTAAGCATGGCTAAGCATAGCTACAAGTTCCTAGGGCTATAGCTAGCATTAACACTTTGCAAAACCTTTTAGTAAAACATGCATACTAGTGAATTTTAAAGAGATCATGCATATTACAAAAGCATAGGACAAGGAATGATCAAGTTGTAACTTGCCTGATTCTTGAAGTTGATTCTCTATTCGTTATCGTCACTCCTTCACTTTACGATATATCTATCGATAAAACAAAATACTTCAACACACACAATCCAAATGAAGATCAAATAAAATATTCAAATCAACAATATGAATACATTTGTAGGATAATTATCGTGACGTGGCTATGGTTTGAGATAGAATCAAGTTTGGTCTTGAACGAGACATGATGTAGTCATATCGTAGGGGTTGGATCAAGTGATACTAAGTGAAGATCTTGGTTTGATATAGAAGATGGGTTGTGAGACAAGTTCTTACAACTAATTCCATCATGAGATTATTTGGAATATAAGACTTGGGTTAAATAAAACTGGCATGGCATAAGTTTCAAGATAAAAGGATTAAATCCTAAATCTTGTAACTTCAAAGTTTTGTGGTGATATCAAATGTCCAGAGAGGTTCCCTAGGGATCAATCTAAGAGGTTTACCCTATAGTCAAATTTTATTTTAATGAAGTTATTAAACGGCGATCAAAGAAGGTCAAACCAAGGTGTTGATGTTAAAACATCAACTAAACATTCCTAAAAAAGTATGCAATGAGTTCTATCAGAAAGGTGAGGTCCTAAGGTCCAACTTTCATATATAAAACATTTTTATATGATTTACAGAATAAAAGATATAGCAAAAATTACTCAAATTCGTATTTAAATCAAAACTAAATTTTAATTTGCTCAAAAATGATATTTTAAAATTTTATAATAAAATAGATGTTCCAATGAATCCGGGGATATCTTATTTGTTAAAATCAGACATATGGTTTAGGAGATATGAATTTCCTAAGTTTGGTTGTTTTTCTGAAAATCAATACGAGCTAAATAATCAATCTGCCATGTGTCAAGTTCGGATAGGTTGATACCTGTTCATTTTTAACATAACAGAGATGAAGAACGACCGCGCACGCCGGAGATGGCAGTGCCCCTGGCGGGCGTGGATGTCGCAGTGGCCGTTCTCCGGCTAGACAATCGAGTGAGAGAGATTCAGTAGGATGCACAATAGGAGTAGGAAGGAAACAAGAGGCCAGATTCACCTTGTGCTTGCCGGAGTCTTCCATGAACAGCGTCGGATGTGGTGAACTCCGGCGAGCAATTGCTCGCAGAGGAGAGTGAGTTCAAGAGAGCTTTCTGGAGGGGAGGTGGGAGGCTTCGAGGCGCTCCTTAGGGATCCTTTTATAGAGGAAGGGAAGGCCGGGAGATGGAGATCAGGCAACGAACGTCAAAGGTCAGTGTTTTATTACATCTGTTTCTTGTGGGGAATTTAAGACATGAAACGGACGATTAACTAGCAGAATGGGTTCGTGATATTGTGGGTAATATTTATCGTGTTGATTACTCGACGAAACGGCGAGGGAATTGATGAGGAAAGGAAAGGAAAGAGTGGCAGCCATGACTGTTCTGTTACTGCACATGTACGCGTGCGTGCTTGTTGGAGGTAGGAGATGATGCTTCGTTTGTCGGCTCATGGGCCGTGTCGCTGCTCCTCAGGCTGAGATGGACCTTAGTTGGTACGTGGCTGCGTGTGTTTCTTCTGGAAAAGTTTACATTAAAAATGTTGATAAATACCAGAAGAATATTTGTACTTTGGTAGAAATAGTTTTGTCACAATTTTTTTGTGTGCACGCATTTGTATTATAAACTCTATGGACTTATTTATATTACTCAAAAAGCCAATTTAGAGTTTTGCAAATTCACAAAAGGATAATTGTACCGTATTAAATATTTCCAAATATATCATTGGAGAAGTCATGTTATCTCCTCTCGCTAAATTTTTGTTTGAATAATTTGGAAATATTTAAATGGCACTAAAACTCCAATTAAGATCCAAGTTCAGATGTTACTAAAATTCAAAGAACTTCATATAAAATATTCTTCCACCATATTTTGAGAAAGTCATTTTATTCTCACTCCGTTATTTTATTTGTGGTTTCAAAATATTTCATAGGTGTCCAAAAGAAAAGCAATTGGATTGAAATATTTGAAACAAGAATCAAAAGGTTTTAATTTTCCATGAAAATCATAGCAGTTCACTCAATAATATCTTATTATTAACATTCCAAAATTTGGAAAAATTTAGGATGTTACAAACTACCACCTTAAAGAAATCTCGTCCTTGAGGTTTGCAGAGGTTAGCAAGAAATAGGTTAGGGTTTGGGTTCCTTGGGTTACTTCCCCGGGGTTTGGTCATAGCAGCTGCAGGTTTGTGCTTTATCCCTTTTGCTTCTTGTCTTGAGGGAACATCTTATGTTATATATAAGTCTTGCCTTCTAGTTAGCATGCCTATGTCTGAGACTCTTGGCACCATTCTTGAGTCTTCACCGATCTGTCGTATGACCCAATAATCATTCTAGGGTGTTCGGAAACTACCACCCTTAAAAACAAACTTGTGGGGGTTCCATAATTTCTTAATTCCATGATAGTTCTTCCTCGAGTTTCTGTGGTATAGAACTGGGTTTTCCTCAAAAGAAAAGTCTTTCTCAGAATCCATAAGCATCAAAACTACTACCAAGACTCTCATGGTGGTTGAAAGCTTCTGGTAGAACTCCTTCATGTTTCTTCCTTACCATACCATCTACGTTAGGCACGGGTGCCTATCTATAAGGGTAATACGTCTTACCATTCTATGGTTTTAGGCTTGTCGCATCGACACTCCACTAGGGTTTCAGGTCTCTCCGATTTACAAATCAAACATATAGAAGTATATAATAAGAGTATCCGGTATGGGGGCCAATCCATCCCGTACTCAAATCATTAATTCATATGTGACAGGTGAATCGCGTATTCTAACACTCGGTCTTTCTCACTCCTCGTTAAGAGGCCTTCACCTGCAAAGCTAATAAAACATTTTGGGTGGCGATTACCTTACACAGGTGGCGTTAAAACTTGCACCCGTAAATAATAGAATTTTCCGTGTATCTTCACTTGTTTTCTTCGAATGTTGTCTGACAAGATGAGATTGACATAAATACTTCTTGAACTGTTCCCATATAATTGCCTTTGGAATTCATCGATGGCTATAAGCATCTTACACCATGTGTGAGTCTCTTGAACAAAAAATTGAGAAGCATAATTCACCTTCTTCTTTGGTTTTACCTTGCCGTCTTTCATTATTCTTTCCATATTCTGAATCCATTCTTCTGCTTCTGAATGTGTCAGTTTTCCCATCAACATAATGTCGTCCAACTATGGGGTTTAAGGTTTGATAAGAGATGAGGTAGAGCTTAGAGAAAGAGAGATGGACACACACACACACAACAATCAATAAAAAACTCATATGTTAACGTTTATCGTGGGCTCGTTTACTACGGTTTCGTCCTAGTGTCTTCATTTCTTCGGTTCTTGAAAGTCTTCGGTGTGTGACGCTTCGCCCATAGAAAAGTCTTCTATTACATCTTCCGTAATTCACCCGTCTCAAGGTTGAATAAAACAACCTACGGAGTTCGTATCCTAATAGCGCAAGATTTCAATCACACAACTCAAATGACAACAAAAAATCAAACCAATGGCGAAATACTCCAACAAAACTCTAAATTCACTCCAAGATTGCAAACAAACAATCCTATTGTACCCTCATCCACATGAGTTCTCATGGTCGGGCACACTACTCGCACTCTTCCGCTTATTTCACAACTCTCTTGGTGGGCTTGTATAGTATTCTATGATAGTGGTAATCTTCAACTTCTTCATACCATCTTAGTGTTGAATGTCTTCGGTTCTTCTTCAACATCGTGGATGTAAACTTCAATATTGAAGATGCCTTTGCTTAGCATCATCTCCTTGAAGTAACCTTTAATCTCTTGAAAATCAATATCAGTGTCAAGGTCATTGCAGTCTAGGAGGTTGCTATCTAAGTTTTTGAAAGCGGATGAGACCTTAGTAAAGAAAAGAAGAGGATACAAGAATAGTATTTAAACTACTGAAAATATAAGTTGTTCCTATCAAGGTCTTCCTATTTCTAAACCATTTTCTAGGGTCATGTCCTACAGTCAACATATGCTCTGATACCATTTTGTCACGATCCGAATTTGATAAAATCCAAGTCTCTGTGCTTACTGTGCTATCCCTGGATCATAGCTAGCACACACAGTATCAAGAATGAATATCAGTAAAACATACATCATTTTACTACAACGATAGATCCAAAATAAGCAAATACATACCATTGACATAGCTCAATGCTGGCACATAATACAACGGAATTATACGTAGTCGCTAAGTTAGGGCTCCATCAACGCCACTGGGCTCGTTGAGTGTAGACCATAACCCTATCGTCTCTTAATCTGTCGAGATCTGCACATGACAGGTGCAGATGAGTACGTGGAATGTACTCGCAAGTTGCAAAGGAAAGTATAACAGAATATATATGCAGGGTAAGTATTGATACAGGTTTCCTTTGCATAAAGCCAATTTTTCTCCTATACTAAATGTTTTTAAACTTCTTTGAAATAGAAATAGTTTTTAGTATAAAAGGTAGGAGTGAGACACTTGGATATACACACCAGTGATCATTCTCCAAATTTGGTAAAACATAAATATGGTTGAAGTGAAACACATTCACTGTGCTCATTCCTCAACTTTTCTTTCCCTTAAAACGGACTTTTAGAAAAGAGAGGGGAGATTCTTCTTCACTCCAAGTCTTCAGTTGCTCAAAATTGCCCGTAACCGGAGGCACGGCTAATCGATTAGGTTAAACCCTCTGCAGAGGTCGTACACGTTCCCCACATGACACAAACAACCCCGTTTATCGTTACACACTTGGGTGTACGACTAGGAGGAGATTGTGACGAAGCCTTTCCTAACAGCCCCCTATACCGCCAAGCCGCCCGCAACTTCGGCACGAAGGCCTCTCTCCGATGGCGGTCCTGGGGTAGGGTTTGCCGTTAGTACTAAGCTAAGCCAGGGCCCATAGTAGCATGTGGCTGTACTGGAAGCTACATCAAACTGTACTTGGAAGATCTCAGTCCCCTGGACGGCGGTCCCCACCAAAAACATGTGTGCAAGACCCCAGTCGGGCGCATTCACTGCAAGACCCCGATGGGCGCAATCACTTTTAGACTCTCTCGTCAACACCATTCCGCCCAGGGAGTAGAAGTAAAATAGTATATAGTTTTATTTTTCAAAAAAAATTCACAAAACATTGCCCCAAAATAGGGCAAGATTAAACATTTAAAACTTGTTTGATTCCCAACACTTTTTTTGTAAGCATGGCTGAGCATAGCTACAAGTTCCTAGGGCTATAGCTAGCATTAACACTTTGTAAAACCTTTTAGTAAAACATGCATACTAGTGAATTTTAAAGAGATCATGCATATTACAAAAGCATAGGACAAGGAATGATCAAGTTACAACTTGCCTGATTCTTGAAGTTGATTCTCTTTTCGTTATCGTCACTCCTTCACTTTACGATATATCTATCGATAAAACAAAATACTTCAACACACACAATCCAAATGAAGATCAAATAAAATATTCAAATCAACAATATGAATACATTTGTAGGATAATTATCGTGACGTGGCTATGGTTTGAGATAGAATCAAGTTTGGTCTTGAACGAGACATGATGTAGTCATATCCTAGGGGTTGGATCAAGTGATACTAAGTGAAGATCTTGGTTTGGTATAGAAGATGGGTTGTGAGACAAGTTCTTACAACTAATTCCATCATGAGATTATTCGGAATATAAGATTTGGGTTAAATAAAACTGGCATCGCATAAGTTTCAAGATAAAAGGATTAAATCCTAAATCTTGTAACTTCAAAGTTTTGTGGTGATATCAAATGTCCAGAGAGGTTCCCTAGGGATCAATCTAAGAGATTTACCCTATAGTCAAATTTTATTTTAACGAAGTTATTAAACGGCGATCAAAGAAGGTCAAACCAAGGTGTTGATGTTAAAACGTCAACTAAACATTCCTGAAAAAGTGTGCAATGAGTTCTAACAGATAGGTGAGGTCCTAAGGTCCAACTTTCATATATAAAACATTTTTTATATGATTTACAGAATAAAAGATATAGCAAAAATTACTCAAATTCGTATTTAAATCAAAACAAAATTTTAATTTGCTCAAAAATGATATTTTAAAATTTTATAATAAAATAGATGTTCCAATGAATCAGGGATATCTTATTTGTTAAAATCGGACATATGGTTTAGAAGATATGAATTTCTCTAAGTTTGATTGTTTTTCTGAAAATCAATACAAGCTAAATAATCAATCTGCCATGTGTCAAGTTTGGATAGGTTGATACCTTTTCGTTTTTAACATAACAGAGATGAAGAACGACCGCACATGCCAGAGATGGCAGTGCCCCTGGCGGGCGTGGATGTCGCACTGGCCGTTCTCCGGCTAGAAAATCGAGTGAGAGAGATTCAGTAGGATGCACAATAGGAGAAGGAAGGAAACAAGAGGTCGGATTCACCTTGTGCTTGCCAGAGTCTTCCATGAACAGCGTCGGATGCGGTGAACTCCGGCGAGCAATTGCTCGCAGAGGAGAGCGAGTTGAAGAGAGCTTTATGGAGAGGAGGTGGGAGGCTTCGAGGCGCTCCTTAGGGATCCTTTTATAGAGGAAGGGAAGGTCGGGAGATGGAGATCAGGCAACGAACGTCAAAGTTCAGTGTTTTATTACATCTGTTTCTTGTGGGGAATTTAAGACATGAAACGGACGATTAACTAGCTGAATGGGTTCGTGATAATGTGGGTAATATTTATCGTGTTGATTACTCGATGAAACGGCAAGGGAATTGATGAGGAAAGGAAAGGAATGAGTGGCAGCCATGACAGTTCTGTTACTGCACATGTACGCGTGCGTGCTTGCTGGAGGTAGGAGATGATACTTCGTTTGTCGGCTCATGGGCCGTGTCGCTGCTCCTCAGGCTGAGATGGACCTTAGTTGGTACGTGGCTGCGTGTGTTTCTTCTGGAAAAGTTTACATTAAAAATGTTGATAAATACCAGAAGAATATTTGTACTTTGGTAGAAATAGTTTTGTCACAATTTTTTTGTGTGCACGCATTTGTATTATAAACTCTATGGACTTATTTATATTACTCAAAAGGCCAATTTAGAGTTTTGCAAATTCACAAAAGGATAATTGTACCATATTAAATATTTCCAAATATATCATTGGAGAAGTCATGTTATCTCCTCTCACTAAATTTTTGTTTGAATAATTTGGAAATATTTAAATGGCACTAAAACTCCAATTAAGATCCAAGTTCAGATGGAACTAAAATTCAAAGAACTTCACATAAAATATTCTTCCACCATATTTTGAGAAAGTCATTTTATTCTCACTCCATTATTTTATTTGTGGTTTCAAAATATTTCATAGGTGTCCAAAAGAAAAGCAATTGGATTGAAATATTGGAAACAAGAATCAAAAGGTTTTAATTTTCCATGAAAATCATAGCAATTGACTCAATAATATCTTATTATTAACATTCCAAAATTTGGAAAATTTTGGGATGTTACAGTCTATCATGTTTCTGATGTAAGGCCACAAGAAGCTCTCGGTCATTGAGTACACGAGATCTCTTCAAGGCCTTTGAGCAATGGTGCTTTCAGTGGCTTCAGTGTTAGCACGATGAGGTGCACGCATATTTCCAGCCAGAGGATAGACTCGAGTTGCAGCAAGAACTCCCTCAATTGGTTGCGTGAAGCTTTGGTGATCAACATTATGAAGATAAAGTGGCTCCTTGGCAGGCTCAGGGTAGATGGCTTCGACAGACATATCAACTTCAGGCAAAAATACAAGATGGTTGCGCGCTGAGGGCTGATAGTCGACAGAAGAGTGAAGCTTGATTAAGCGCATCACCCATGGAGCATAAAACTTCAAGCCAAACAGATCAATTACAGATGCAGCAAGCTGTCTGATGAAGAAATCCTGGGAATTGAATCTGATGCCATTGAGAATATAGAACACCAAAGTTTTCATGGCTCCTTTAAGTTTGGCTTCAGCTGAGTATCCCTTGATGGGCCAAAGAGTATGCCTCAGAATATGATAGATTGTGTGGGGCAGGTACTCAAGGTCCTTGACAAAGAATTCCTTGGGATAATCAGCATCTTGAGGCAATGGCTTCAGCATGCTGAGCATCTGACTCATATTTGGTTCAGGCCACTGGAAGATACTCTGCAGTTCATTTTGGTGTAGCTGATAACCAGGCTCATAGAGTTCACCTGGAGTGGGTAGGTAAGTAAGCTCAATAATGTCTTGAGCTTTGGCTTCATGGTGCACATCGCCTGACATCCACTCAAGGACCCATGTCTTCAAATCCCTGTTGTAGCCACGAATGTGAAGTGTGGTGTGGAATTGCAGCGGGAACTCTTCATTCTAGTGCTCTTTGTCCATGACAAATGGCAGAAGACCAACTTCTCTGAAACAGTCCAGAGCTTCTTCCAGGCATGGCAGACTAGCAATGGCTTCACAATCCATACGCATGCGAGGAAAGATTCGCTCTTGATTGTATAAGACACATGAATAATAGATGCGCTGCTGATAGCTCCAGAAGCGATCAGATGAGATCTTTGGCTTCGAGTATGGATTCTTGGCGCTATCGAAGAAGGTGTTGTGGGATCTGAAACTGTTGACACTGAAGGATCCTGGTGAAGTTGCAGTACCTGGAAGCCTTGGTAGCCTGGGCTTTGGCTTCTGAACTTGTGGCCTCTACTCCACATGATAGTCATACTGAGGTCCGGGAGCAGTGGGAGGCACCATGATGGGCCACCGAACTGTGACAAGTTCACCACGATTATATGCCTACTCAATTCTGTGAGGCCTTGGGGTTGGAACAGTGGCATCAGTATCCACATGGGCTTCAGGTGGCGCATGAGCTTCAGGCACAACATTGGCTTCAGGCTCCACATTGTCTTCAGCCATGACAACGTCATTGGCTTCAGTATCATTGTTGGTGGCAGCCTCGGTGTTCTCAACCTCCATGTCTTCAATGACAGGAGGGTCGGGCACAGCCACATTCTCCTCGAGAATGACTTCTTGAGTGAGAGGGGGTGTGGCAACTCTTTCTTCTTCTTGTCTTGGTTCTTGATTGTCATCGGCTGATGCAGCCGGAATGTCGTCAGCAGCTTTTGCTTCAGACTCGGAGACATTCGCAGTAGGAGTGGCTTCAGGAAACACTTTGCGTGCAACTGAGCTTTGTTGCACTTCTCCTTCTGGAATGCTCGACATGATGACCTGTGGCCTAGGGCTTTTGCGAAGCCTACGGAATGCGGGCGACGCCTGTGGTGATGGAGTGGTCTGCACCATGTAGTCGTCGTCAAGCACCAGAGTGGTGACTTGAGGTGTAGGAGTTGTGGGAGTTTCATCATGAGCGGGGGTGTCTTGCTGGGAGCGATCAGCCCACGAATCATCCTAAGCAATTGGCGTCAAAGGACGACCAATGCTGATGAGTTCGCTATTCGTAAGAACAGGCGATGATACCGGTTGGTGCTCGATTTGAGGAAGGACTTCATCGTCTTCAACATTGTCTTCACAACCAATGTCTTCAGCTGTGATGGGGTCAACAGCTGGTACTATGTCATTTTCAGGAGCCTCTGTGAAAGCAGGCTCGTGGATCACAAGTTGACGCTCTTGGTTTGTAGAGGCAGGACGAGCAACAGAAATGGGCTCGACAATAAGAGGTTCAGAGGCCGCAGCCACGCTCTTTCTTTGAAGCCTTTTTCAGTTTCTTCTTTGATGGTGCATCATCAGAAACATTCTTGTGCTTGCGCTTCTTGGCTTCGGCTTTGGCTTCGGCTACCCTTGTCTTCTTGAGTTCTGAAGCTGCTGTGGGGACCTTAGTCTTCGAGCCTGTCATGCTGGCAGGGAAGACAATGCGAGGTGCTTCCTGTGTTGATGCTTCAGCTTGGGCCACAGCAGGCTTCTTCTTCAGTTTGGCAGCCATCTTGGGGTCGATGCCTGGACGTCCAAGAGGCTTGCACTTTTCTCCCTCATTGTGTGCTTGAACACATTTTTCTGTGAAGTATTTCATCCGCTCTCTTGAACTTTTTGCTTCTTCATGTTTCTTGTGAAACTGTTCTTTGAGCACATGCAACATTTTCTTGAAGCTTTGAACATTAGTCATGCTGAGCTTGGCCATGTTCTTCTTGAATTGAGCCTTTTCATAATCAATTTTGTTCTTCAGCTCGACGATCTTCTGAGCCAAAGCCAGCTCATTAGCAATGGCTCCATGGAAGGTGACGTTGATGTCAACTGGTAGCTGGAGATTATCAATGTTGAGGCTCGGGTTGTCAAACCACTCATCGATGAAGTTGTTTAGAATATCCACATCAAAGAGGGGCAGATCATTGAATATCTCCGCCTCTTGCTTGCTCTTGATTAGTAGCTCAAGGGCATCATCACCAAGATCTTCATCGCTTGACAGATCAATGGCTTAATTTTCGTGCCACAGAACGGCAGCTAAAGTTAGTTCATGCCCAGAAATCTTCATGGCCTTCTTCTTCTTGGGCTTCTCCATCTTCTTGGAGACACGATAAAGATCTTCAAATTGCACACCGAGTTCAAAGGTGCAGTTGCCAATGGCTTCGCACGTGAAGCTTTTGGTGCGGCAGAGGGCTTTGAAGCTGTAAGTGCATCTAGTGCCCCTTAGTGATTTTGGTGTATTGAAGACTTATAGGTTAAGAAACTAATGTGTTTATGAGTGTACACAGGTCTATAAGTCTGTGAGGAGTTTGATATTTACAGAGAAAGTCGACCCTTAAAAATGAAGTTCTTCGATCAAGACTTTGATATTCGAAGACTTTACGAAGACTTTGAAAGTGAAGAAATTGGTGTGACCTTGAAGACTTGGTATTCATTTGAGGAACATGAAGCTTGAAGACTTTTGTTTTCGTAGTTTCGTTTTCTCTTTCTTGAGTCATAGGTAACACCGTACTGTTAAAGGGGGTCGAGGAAATACTAAGGAAAAATTTCCATGTGATGCTCAACTCAAAATCCTACACCTACCAATCCCTTCGAGTGAAGCCTTTGGAAATCTCATACAGTTCAGCCAATTTCTTGATGTGAGACGAAGTTCTTACAGTCACGAGGAATTTATTCGACCGAGGAGTTAGGAATTCGCCAGTCGGATTGCCTACACAAAGAGGATCATGATAGCCCCGAGGAATTTGTGATTCAAATTTCCGGCCGTTCTTGTCTTCTTGGCCACCTGTCCCAAAATATCTTATCCACCTAACGGTCATATCATTGAAGGGCATTTATGTCTTATCATGTCGGGCTGCTCCTAGGCTATAAATAGCCGCCCCTACAACCACTAGCTGGTTGGCTGCTCGAGAGAACTTGACACTTGTCATTTGAGAGCAACCCATCCTCCGAGGACTTTGAGCGAAAATCATCAAGTGAGGAAAAACCCCAAAAACCAAACCCCTACAAACCCAAAGTGATTTAGCATCACTGAAGAGATTGATCCTGCGTCGATCCGACGCTTGTTACCTTTGAAGACTGTGCTTCTTCCAGACGGTTAGGCGTCATGGTCTAGAGCATCCAAGAGGAATTTTGGATCACCGAGTGACCAAGTCTGTGAAGGTTTGGAAGTCGCCTGAAGACTTACCACGAGTGATTGGACGAGGTCTGTGTGACCTTAGTTCAAGGAGAATATGGTGAGGACTTGGTGTCCCGAGCAGCGTGCTTTCGAGACTGGGTGTCCGGACTGTGTGTCCTCGAGTTTAAATACTCAGCTGCTCCAACCAGACGCATAACCGAGACAACAGCTTGGAACTGGTCTACCAAATCATTGTCTTCACCAACCTACACTGGTTCTATTTCCTCAACCCTTTCATTTCCTCATTCTTTGTGTTGAGTGTTCGTTCATATCTGTGTTTGAAGACTTTGATGAAGACTTTCTCAATTTCCTCGCTTCAATTTCTTGATCTGTTTGTCTTCTTCTTGTGCTATCATGTGTCTCGCTTTACAGACTCTTTGATTGTCTTCATTTCATCATGATGACCATGCCCGCATTCTCTTATGCTTACTTCGAGTATTTATTCCGCTGCAAGTAGTTCTTCGCTAAGGAATTTCCTCACCGCAAATTCCTCGGTGAAGAATTCATAAAATCGCCTATTCACCCCCTCTAGTCGATATAACGACTTTCAATTGGTATCGAGCAAGGTACTCCCTTGTTCTGCGTGATTTTGGTTTAACCACCGGAGTTTTAGTTATGTCGACCACGGTATGATCAAGGTCTCAGCAGGTGTCCTACCTTTGATGGGACGGACTACCCTCTTCGGAAGAACAAGATGCGAATGCATCTTGAGGCAATTGACAACGATTTACGGTATGTTGTGGAAAATGGTGTTCCTCACACACCTTCTCTGAATGCTGCCGATGTGAAGAGATTCAAGCAACTCGATTCTCAAGCGAAGAATATCATATGTGGCCATCTGAGTAAAGGACAGTATGGAAGAGTGAGTGCTTTGGAAACTGCTAAGCTCATCTGGGATAGGCTGTCCAAAGTAAATGAAGGAGTCTCAACTCAGCGTGACTCTCGAGTTGATGTTCTTCGCAATCTCTTCAACCGCTTCAAAAGACTCGACAAAGAAAATGTTCAACAAACCTTGATCGCCTCATGACATCTCAAATGAGCTTCAAGCGCTTGGTGCCATCGACATCACCGACCATGAGGTGGTGAAGAAATTATTGAGATCGCTTGATTCCTCATTTGATACTCGCACCGATGATACAAGAGCGTCTTGACTACAAGTCACTTGATCCAACCGATATCCTCGAGAGGCTAAATACTCATGAGTTCCACTTCTTTGAAAAGAGAGATCTCTATGGTTCTAGCTATGGAAAAACACGTGCCCTGAAGGCCAAGGCTGTGTTTGTATCTGAGTGTGAAGACTCTGGTAGTAGCCTTGGAGATCCTGAAGAATTAAGCCAGGAGCTAGCACTGCTCGTGAAGAAATTCCAGAAGTTCTCAAGGCGTGGTCGCTTTGGAAAATCCTCAAGAAGCGGTGATTCCTCATCCAAAGACTATAAGAGAGACTTTGCCACAAATGCAAGAAACCTGGTCACTACATCCAAGATTGTCCTCAGTGGGAAAAGGAATTAAAGAAGAAGAAACACAAGGATTACAGTTCTGATGACGCTAAGAAGAAGAAGAAATTGTCGAAATCTTCATCATCAAAATCCTCAAAGCCTTCTTCTCACAAGAAAAGCAGCTCCAAAAAGGCTCGGGCATTCATTGGCAAGGAAATGTGATAGAGGCGAAGGTGTCCCGATCTTTCGATGAGATGATAACTATCGATTTGGTGGAGACGACTTTGATGATCCGACTACAAACGTGCACGACGTTGCGCCTTAGCAATCGCTAAACCAATCTCCTGAGGTTACTAACGATGCCGGAAGCACGGTCAGCCTGACCACGAAGGTCTATTCCTGCAAGCAATCGAAGAACAAGCAAGAATATGATAAAGCAATCTGAATATTGCGAATATATATGAAGTATTGATAATGGTGGGGATCCGTAGCGGTCTTGGTCAGTCGTTGGACACAAACGAAGTACGAAGTTGCAATGGCTAACTTTAACTAAACAAATCCCAAGGAAAAAGCTACTAGATGGATCTACTTATATAGGAGCAAGGGTGGCGTCCAAGGAGGTGGTAGGACGTCCCAAGGCAGCCTAAAACTAACCCTAGGTCGTACAAGGCCAATGGGCCCAAGCGGAGGTGACGTAACACCTTTGGACTTGTAGTTTGACTCGGATTCTGCTGCAAAGATCAGATTGTTTCGTCCATAACTCAACGCTCGGACGGATTTTAAGGTGATTCAATTGGGTTGGAAAATGCACGAAATCTATTTTCCAACAAAAAAGAATCAACCAATTTGGAGTCCGTATGAAAAAGTTATTGACGTTTTGAGTCAGGTATGTCTGCAGTCCGAATCTGAGTCCGAACGTGAGAGACTTGGACTCTATCTTCTCTTGGGCCAAAAGTGACGTGAGAGAACTTTTTGAACAGCAGGTAAACATCTCTTTCTCCCTTATCTTCATATGTGGATTGTACAAATGTCCCATACACCTGCAATTAGACATGGCACAAAAGTTTGTGAAGTATTTTTGTCTGGATGACATAAATAAATTATCGCATAGTTTGCATTAGAAATCACCTCACAAATATACATGTATGCAATATTTTGGTCGTATCCAAGGTAATCATGTCCTCATCATCCTCCCTTCTTGAAAACAAAGCCGTCCTCGGCGTTGCTTAGTCTGAAATATGGCTAACAAAAGAGACAAGGTGTACATGTTGTATATGTATATGTCATCCATTTTTACTTCCCTTGATTTTTGCACATATGACACATGAATAGATGAGTAACTTGCATAATTCATAAAGTCTAAAGCCAAAACATTATCACAAGAAGTAGAAGGCATGAAAATATTACAACTTAGTTTGCACATATAAGTGAAGCTCTTATTCATTTTAAAAGATTGACAATGTTCATCATTAAACCATCCCAACATTGGTGAATAAACCTTACTTGCATCAAGTTTACATGCTACAACATGCTTAAATAAGCAAACATGCAATAAGTCATTCGACACAGAATCATCACCAAGATTAGAGGTCATATCAAAATGATTAAACATTGATTCTTTTGCATTAATAGTTAATTCAATGGGTGCACTCAAAATTGTTGGTATTTCAGTTGTTTGATCACATGACGCATTCATGATAGTATCAAGATTCTCTAAAATAGGTGATGTGCTCAAATCACCAGTTAACTCAACACATGATGCATTCAAGTTAACTAGGGATGCATCATTCTCATGTGAAGTTATATCATTAATACCTTCTTTGTTACCTTGTCGCAAAGACGTAGCTGATGTAGGTACGGGCCTTGATAATGCACCATACACTTGAGATGATGTCGCTCACAATGCAGGGTGGGGCTGCTCTAGTAGGTGCAGCGGTGGAGGAACCAACTGACGATGGTGAGAATGAACTGGAATAGTAGTTGTTGTAGTCACCCAATGCATCCTCCTAGCTGTCTCTCAAAGGTACAAGCGAACATACATACCAATAATGGAGCGAGGAATATAGTGAAATCTTGCACGGATATCATGGTTCAAACCACCAAAAATCTATTCATTGTATCATCCTCAGATTCTTCTATGTCACAATGATGCATATAAGATTTGAACTCTTTGTAGTAAGCATGAACAGTGTTACTGCCTTGTTTTAATTGTTCAAATTAGCGAAGCAATTCACGACGATAGTAAGGAGGAAAAAATTGTTGTCTCATTACAGCTTTCAAAACTTTCCAAGTTGTGGGTTGGTTATCAATGTTTTTCTTACAATGTACACTCCACCAAGCGAAGCAAAACCAAGAAATGCTCTAGTGGTAGCTCGTACTCTCTCAAGTTCAGAAAAATCATGGTGACTAAAACTTCTTCTAATTCAAGCTCCCAAGCTAGATAAATAGCAGGATTAAATCTACCTTCAAATGATGGTAAAGACATACCACGACCATATGCTTGTGTGTGTTGTCCCAACTCTCGTGATGATGAAGATGTGTCCGTCGTCCAAGAACTTCTATCTCCGAACCTGTCATGATTAGTAGAAACAAGAAACAAAATTCGAGAATAATGTTCCTATGAACTACTAGGATGTGGTTGTAAAGTGCTCACAAGAAAGAAAATATCAATATCTTACAAGTTCTTACCATGCGGCGGTGGTGACAGCAACCAGCGGTGTCAAGTAACTCAAGATTGTGTAAAGCGATTGCCGAGGAACGTCGTACACGGTGTAGAAATATGTGGAGCTGGGTTGGCTATATATGGTAGCAAAAAATTTAGCAATAATCAATTCATAGATGCAATGTTGAATAAGCGCTCAACGACGATCTTGTGGCTGGTCCTAGGCTAGACCAGACTAGAGACGAGCCTAGAACACTAATGAGGTCACGGCATAGCACAACTAGCATCAATGAAGGATAATAAGTAGCTCGGACAGCAAGATATAAGTGAAGATCACAACGGCAAAGAAAGATAATGATGAAGAACAAGCGCCAAGAAAGATATACAACAACTCTCTCTCAATTTTCCTCTTGAAAAGTTTGAGCCAATTTTCTTATAACTTTTTAAAAGAATGCTACTAACTCAAGCTTTCCAATTCAAAAGAATCACTCAATTCGAGTTGATATGAGGAGTCTAAAATTCTAAAACTGGTTTGAAAAACTGGAATAAGCTGTGTTCACGAACTTGGAGGGCAAAAGACCTATTTAGGAGCCGATTTTGAGGTGCCAAATATTGAACTATCTTCGAAACTATTTAGATGCGGCTCGTCTCTAGCTTTAATTTGAGTACTCACGGAGCCAAAACGGACTTCAGATGAGGAAGTTATGTCTGTTTTATTGAGCGAGGCACAAAACAGATTCCAATCCGAATTCAGCTACGAGATTGAGTCTAGATAGATCCGAACTTTGTTTTTTTTTCTCTCTTTTTTTTCTCACACTTATTTTTCTTTTCTTTCTCTCTTTTTTCTCTGACTTTTTCTTTTACTTTTTTCTCTCTTTTTTCTCTCTCCTCTTTCCAAACAAACTAGATAAGATGCAGATTGGATCAAGTGAAGATGTGAACGATCTCAATTATGGTTATGACAATGAGCGGTGGGTAGCACGTGGTGGAAATTGATGGATGGATGGTGGTCAACGGAAGGATAATGATGCAGCGGCGGCGTGACTAATGTGAACAGAACTCAAACTCTAAGCGAACTAGACACTAAGACCAGCAACTCGACACGGCGATGCAACCGATAATTCAATAATGCAAACAATGAAAAGAAAACTGCAAAGGCTCAGACTGGTTCGGATATGATGAACTAACCCTAATTTTTTTGTGGCTTTTTCGTGGACTTTAGGTATGAAGAATGACTCGATCTAATCTCGAAAAACTGTAAAATCTCACCGAGCAACCTGAAAATCTGATACCACTTGATAGAGGCTAAGGTGTCCCGTCTTTCGATGAGATGTTGGTTTTCGCTTTGGAGGAAGTCGACTTTGACATCCGACTCTGAACGTCTTGAGGACGTCGCGCCTTAGCAATCGCTAAACCAACTCCGAGAGGTTATTGACCACACCGGAGCACGATCAACCTGACCACGAGGGTCTGTTTCCTGCGAGCAAACGAAGAACAAGCAAGAAACTGAGATTGCAATCTGGATATATTGCGAATATATATGAAGTATTGATAATGGTGGGGATCCGTAGCGGTCTTGGTCTGGTCGTTGGACACAAGCGAAGTACGAAGTTGCAATGGCTAACTTTAGCTAAACAAATCCCAAGGAAAAAGCTACTAGATGGATCTACTTATATAGGAGCAAGGGTGGCGGCCAAGGAGGTGGTAGGACGTCCCAAGGCAGCCTAAAACTAACCCTAGGTCGTACAAGGCCAATGGGCCCAAGCGGAGGTGACGTAACACCTTTGGACTTGTAGTTTGACTCGGATTCTGCTGCAAAGATCAGATTGTTTCGTCCATAACTCAACGCTCCGGACGGATTTTAAGGTGATTCAATTGGGTTGGAAAATGCACGAAATCTATTTTCCAACAAAAAAGAATCAACCAATTTGGAGTCTGTATGGAAAAGTTATTGACGTTTTGAGTCGGTATGTCTGCAGTCCGAATCTGAGTCGAAACGTGAGAGACTTGGACTCTATCTTCTCTTGGGCCAAAAGTGATGTGAGAGAACTTTTGAACAGCAGGTAAACATCTCTTTCTCCTTATCTTCATATGTGGATTGTACAAATGTCCCATACACCTGCAATTAGACATGGCACAAAAGTTTGTGAAGTATTTTTGTCCTGGATGACATAAATAAATTATTGCATAGTTTGCATTAGAAATCACCTCACAAATATACATGTATGCAATATTTTTGGTCGTATCCAAGGTAATCATGTCCTCATCAAAATGGACTCTGAAGCTGAATCTGAGGAACATGAGGAAGAGGAGGCTTGAGAAGAATCTGAGTCTGGTGTGGCGAGTCTAGCTCTCGCCATCTTGCTTTCGTCGACAAGTCCATCTTCAACTCAAGAAAATGACCTCACCAACAAAGCTGATGAAGATAGTGATGACTACGCTCCCACCTATTGCTTCATGGCAAAGGGTGCCAAGGTACTCAAATATACCTCCTCTGAATCTAGTGAAAATGAATCGATGAAGATCTAAAGCCCGATTACTCAAAACTTGCTAAGATTGTCAAAACAACAAAGGGCTTTTGAAAAGGTTCAAAACATGCTAGATAAGAGTGATGATATGTTAGGTGAAGAAATGGATCGCACTAAAGCCCCGACTAAAAATCTTGAGACTTGATCTAGGTTTGACAGCCTTCAAGGTCATCATAACACTCTCTTGTCGATCATGAGAAACTTTCTTATGAATTTCTTCAAAGAAAGCAAGATCTTGAGAAGCTAAGAGTGAGTTATGAAGATCTTCGAAGGAGCGCGATTCATTACTTGCTCAACAAATCAGCGCTTCTCGGAAGAATTTGTTCCTCCATGCTTAAAGTGCATTGAGCGTGAATCGCTAATTCTTCACCAATGTTCAAATGCTTCAATCTGTTACAAATTCTTCACCTGCCTCTGCTATCACTAATTCCTCATCCGAGGACATTGCGAGTATCACCGACGATGCAGGGCTGAAGGAATTGTACATGACAGGCATGTACAAAAGCCTCAAAGGGCATCGAGACTCTTTGTGATGTGCTTAAAAGCAGATCCTAGCAGGAACCCTAGGAAAGAGGGTATTGCCTTTGAGAGGAAACTCAATCTTGATGGAACATATTGGAAGCTGAGCAAGATCCCAAAACCTCATGGGTTGCTGCAAAGGGACCTCCATTGATCCATCTAACTTATCTGACTTTACATGCGAATCTCCTCATTCTTCCGATGAGTCATTTGACTCAACTATAAACTGTTCAAAAATCGAATGGTGAAGTATTTGCTAGATATGTTGGCACTAATCGTAGGAGCGGTTCCCTATGAAGAAAATCTGGGTTCCCAAGAAGTGCCTTGAAAGTCTTCGTGAATGTCCTCATGACACCACCGTGAAGAATAGGAACCCCAGATCAAACTCTTCATATGGACCAAATTCTTCATATGGATCCAAGTCCTCATCTGAACCAAATTCCTCACGTGGATCAAATTCCTCAAAAGGATCAAAGTCCTCATATGATTATCATCGTGCTAACAACTCAGATGTCAGGGATAGAGCTAAGGGCTATGAATATGTGCATTATTCTTCAAACCAATATGTTCATAAGTCCTCGAAGAATTTCTCTGCTTATTCATACCCCTCTTATGTGAAACGAAATGGATTGGCCTCTATGCCACCATTCTCATATGGTGCTCACAGAGTGATGAACTCTTTGCCACCCCTTCAAATGTGGGTGGTGAAGAAAAAGAACTAACCTCTTCTGCAGGGTCAGGTCTCCAGACGTGCTTTAAACGTCTGAAGAATTTGCTGGGGGCCTGACAAAAATGCCTGAAAGGATGCAGGCTAATCATGATGAAATGAACTTTCATTTCGCACGTCCTCATACTGCTTATCTGTTATACCGACTGATGAAATTCATCTGATGAACTTGATATCATATTCTTCACTGATGAAGTATATGAGATTGTAAGTTGCACTAATTCATCTGCAGGATGATCAACCCAAAGCCACTGAGTGGGTTCTCGATAGTGGATGTACAAATCACATGACTGGTGACAAGAATCTATTGATGGATGCTCCTTATCACCGTCACATCTGAAGCATATCATCTTTCTTGACAAAGGCAAAAGTCGGTATTGGGTCTTGGTAAGGTTGCGATCTCTAAGGACATACACATGGACAAAGTCATGCTTGTTGAGTCCTTAGGATACAAACTCATGTCGATCTCAATGCTTTGTGATCTTGATATGGTTGTTGTCTTTGGCAAGTATCGTTGTGTTGTGATTATGGAAGTCGACAATTCCAAAGTCTTGAAGGCTTTAGGAGAGGAGACTTGTATATTGTTGATTTCTCTACAGGACCACAACCAGCCGTGTGTCTACTTGCAAAAGCTTCGAAGGCTGGCTATGGCATCGGCGACTTAGTCACGCAGCATGAGGAATTTGCACACGCTTGCAAAGAAGAAGCATGTCATTGGCATTGAGAATGTCAAATTCCTCAAGGATCACTTGTGTGCAGCCTGTGAAGCTGGAAAAATGACCAAGGCCAAGCATCCAGCGAAGACTATCATGACCACTACTCGTCCCTTCGAATTGCTTCACATGGACCTCTTTGGTCCTAATCATTACTTAGCTGTCACTAATGATGCATCTCTATATGGCTTTGTTATTGTTGATGATTACTCTCATTACACATGGGTACACATTGTTACTTACAAGAATGAAGTGCAGGAAGTCTTCAAACGATTTTCCTCGAGGGCTTCAACTAACTTTGGTGCGAAGATCAGACACATCAGGAGTGACAATGGAACTGAGTTCAAGAATTCCGGTCTTGATGCCTATCTTGATGAACTTGGTATTACTCATGAGTTATCTGCTCCCTATACTCCTCAGCAAAATGGCGTCATGGAGCGCAAGAACAGAACTCTTGTTGAGATGGCTCGCACTATGCTTGATGAATACAAAACGCCTAGTCGTTTTTGGATTGATGCAATTGATACCGCGTGCCACATCATCAACAGAGTATATCTTCACAAATTCTTCAAGAAGACTGCCTATGAACTCCTCACTGACAAGAAACCCAATGTAAGTTATTTCAAGTCTTGATGCTAAATGCTGGATTAGAGATCCTCATCACAATTCTAAATTTGCACCAAAGCACATGAAGGTTTTATGCTTGGTTACGGAAAGGATTCGCACACCTCTGAGTCTTCAACATCGCTCTTCACAAGATTGTTGACCTTTGTAGATGTGCGGTTCGATGAAACTAATGGCTTGCAAAGAGAGCACCTACCTACGTGTTAGATGAACCAGCACCGAGGAATCTATCGGGTTCAAGGCAACGAGGATGCCATTCCTCTTGAAGAATCTGTGAAGAATTCATTCCAATCTGTGAAGAACGTTGAGTGATGCACCAAGATAATCTTTGAAGACAATGGTGCCGAGGAAAATGATCAAATTCCTCGACGACAACCAGCTCATCCTCGTGTTGCAAAAGAAGTACAAGTTGACAAGATCATCGATGACATTGAAGCGCGGAGTCCTCTCACACGCTCAAAAGCTTCACATTTATCTAACTTTTGTGGGCACTATGCTTTTGTCTCTATCACAGAGCCCACTAAGGTAGATGAAGCATTTCGAGCCCGAGTGGATTCAGGCCATGCAAGAAGAATTACATCGATTCGAGCCAATGTCCGGAACTGGTCAAACGTCCAGATCCTCGCAAGCATAATATCATTGGCACAAAGTGGATCTACCGCAACAAGCAAGATGAAAGTGGCCTTGTAGTGAGGAATAAGGCACGACTTGTAGCTCAAGGCTACACACAGGTTGAAGGAATTGATTTCGATGAAACTTTTGCACCTGTTGCTAGACTTGAGTCTATTCGCATATTACTTGCCTATGCTAACCATCACAATATCACTTTATATCAAATGGATGTGAAAAGTGCATTCCTTAATGGTAATCTTGAGGAAGAAGTATATGTTGCTCAACCCCCAGGTTTTGAAGATCCAAAGAATCCCGACAAAGTCTTCAAACTCAACAAGGCCCTCTATGGTCTCAAACAAGCCCCACGGGCGTGGTATGATACATTGAAGGAATTCTTCGTGAAGAATGGCTTCACACCCGGTTCACTCGACCCTACTCTCTTTACTAAATCATATGATGGTGAACTATTTGTGTGCCAAATATATGTAGATGATATTATCTTTGGATATACTGACCAACGTTATAGTGATGAATTTGCCTATATGATGAGTGAAGAATATCAAATGTCTATGATGGGAGAGTTGAAATTCTTCTTAGGTCTTCAAATTCGTCAACAACACAATGGCATATTCATATCTCAGGAGAAATACCTCAAAGATGTCCTGAAGAAATTCGGCATGCAAGATTGCAAAGGCGTCAAAACTCCTATGCCCACAAATGGCCATCTATGCAATCGATGAAAATGGTATTGACTTGATCACAAGGTATACCGCTCCATGATTGGTTCTCTATTGTACTTATGTGCATCTAGGCCAGATATAATGCTTAGTGTTTGCATGTGTGCCCGATTTCAAGCTACACCAAGGAATCACACCATAAGGCTGTGAAGCATATTCTTGATATCTAGCTCACACACCAACACTAGGATTATGGTACCCCAAGGGCTCTACTTTTGATCTCATTGGATAATCGACTCGACTATGCTGGTGATCGTGTGGACCGCAAGTCAACATCTGGTACTTGTCATTTCCTCGGACGATCTTTGGTCCATTGGTCCTCGAAGAAAGCAATTGCGTATCACCGCTCTCTGCGGAAGCTGAATACATTGTTGCTGGCTCTTGTTGTGCTCAATTGATGTGGATGAAGCAAACTCTCAAGGACTACGGCATCAACGTGAAGAATGTGCCTCTCTACTGTGACAATGAGAGTGCCATCAAGATTGCTCACAACCCAGTTCAGCACTCGAAGACAAAGCACATTCAAATTCGTCATCATTTTCTTCGAGATCATGTGTTGAAGGGCGACATCTCCATCAAGCATGTGAAGACTGAAGAATAGCTAGCCGATATCTTCACTAAGCCCCTGGATGAGAAGAGATTTAGCAAGTTGCGATGTGAGCTAAATATCTTAGAATCTTCGAATGTTCTTTGAAAAGGACACACATCCTGACACTTATGCAAAATTGATGACTTAGATGTGCAACACATGAAGAAACGTTTTTCTTCAATCAATGAAGAATAACACTCTAAGTGTGAAGAAATTAATGAAGAATTTGATTCTCGAACCCTCGACAATTGTACGCGGTGTCTGAAATCATCATTCTTATCTGATGGGTCACGCCACCACCAAAGTTGAAAATCTTCAATTTGAGTTTTTCCTCAGTTTTGAAATTCTTCAGTTTTTCAAATTCTTCAACTTTGCAAAATCTTCACTGTTTCCGTCGTTTTTCTTCATTGGCTATATATATATGGGTTTATGTCCTCTACAGCATTCACTTATGGCTAATTCTTCAAGTTGCTTTTTCTGCTAAGTGAATGTGATCGGACCCTTCCCCCTCTATGCTATACTCAACCCAATCTATTCACAAATTCTTCATGTGCGTTCTATTTGAAACTCGTTCAAAATCTTCACTGTGTCCTTGTCAGCTGAAGAAATTGCGAACGGAACTTTAAACTGATCTTATCCAAATTTTCGGTTTTGCCGCTCAAACCGTTCCGCATCCCACGATGGATTTATCTATTCACCAACGATCTAACACGATCTCCACTTTTCAGTACGTGGGTGACACATGTCAAGCGAAGGAGAATGGTCAGGGGCACGTTCGTCCCAAATCTTCGGGCGAACAGTTTTTCACTGCCTCTATAAATACCCCTCTCTCCATCCTCACTTCTTTTACTCCGCCGACCTCTCTCTCCGCCGAGCTTCTCAAACCCTAAGCGCCTGCTACTCCATCGTCGCTGGTGAGGAAGAGCTTCATTGCCTCAACCTCGTCATTGACGTACTCGCGCCGATCATGGAAATCCTCACTCCGCCGCCGCCGTAGCTGTCTTCCTCCGCCAAGTTAGGGCTTGGAAGATCTGAACCATTTAACTTCCCAACTGTTCTTCTTAGTTCGTCGTGTTCTTCACTTCGTAATTAAAAGTTACTTTTATTACTCGCTTTGATTCTCAAACCTTCCGAAAATCTTCAAAGGTGTTTATTCTTCAAATCTTCACACATATGAACACCTCAAACAAAATATGCTCTTGATTCGTTTCTCTAAGCAATGATGTTCTTCAAGATACCTCAATTGTGTGGATCCTCGATCTATACAACTCTGGAACCTAAGACAAAGATCGCTTAGTGAAATCCTTCAAGGCTCATCTGGTCAAATTCCTCAAAACTTGTTCTTTTGAAAACCTTACGAGAACGATATGACCTCTCCAAATTCCTCGCAACTATACTGCTTCACAGGTACTCATGTCCGCTGCTGAATCACTAGGTTCTCATCAACTTAACTCATTTGCAGCGTTCCTCGAAGCAAAGTTGCATACTTATTCAGAGAATTCATTTGTTCAAATTCCTCACCTGAAGAATATGGCAGAAGGAAAGAAGCCACAGAAAGGAGGAAAGAGGCCTGAGGTCATGACCGCGTTTGAAATCCCTGAGGAAATATATGCTGATTATTGCACACCTGATGAAGCCGAGTTCGGCAAAGAAAACAAAAATCAGTGCAAGGTGCGCATTCAAAGGATTGAACGGAGATGGGCAAGGGAATGGAGGGAGTACAGATATGTAACTCCAAAGTACATGAAGAAATTCGCACTCAATCCTCCATGCCCAAGAGCTCCATTGGCACTGGTCAAGAAGTCGACCCCACCAAAGATCAAGCGTGGTGAGGACTTTCTGAAGAATGGGCCAAGCGCCAAGCCAAATTGGCAAGACAAGCCAACGAGGCAAAGAGGAAATTCAATGAGGACTCTGCTCTCTGCTGCTGCCATCGAGGCCTCTGTCAAGCCAAGAAAATCTATGGCAAAGAAGCCCTTTACAAACCAAGTGCTTCACCAACATTGCCCTCACGGCCAAGTTCTCGGCGGTGCCCTCACGGCCAATTCCTCATCTTGCTCTGCTACTCCCAAGTCCTCACCTGCTCCTACAAAATCCTCGGCAGTTCCGACAAAGTCCTCAAGACTGTGCATCGGCCACGTGCCAAAGGACTGCTGGCTTCTCCATTGCCTCTGTGTCTCAAAGAAGTTCCTCGGCTGCACCAAAGTCTTCATCTGGCCCGACTCTGCTGAAGACTAAGGCCACACATTGACGAGGTCCTCGGCCAAGTCCCAAGAAGAAACAGTCGCCTTCCAAGTGCCACACGAAGATGATGAGGCTGATGATGATGAACTTGCGGAAATCATCGAGATCGCCAAGAAAGGGCCGCTAGAGCCAAAGGCACATCTGTGCCCTTGTTGTTGGATCCGAGGAAAATCCTTGATTACATTGATCTCGCACAAGGATCCAAACACCCTATGCCTGACTTTCATCGACTCTGGACAAAGTCATATCTCACCCATTTCATCATCAAGAGAAATGGAAGTTTGAAAAGGCAAGAGAGATCAAGAAAGCTCAATACGAAAGGAGAAGTTCTCGAAGAAAACGTTGTCGAAATGACACCGAGGAACTTCTCAAGGTCGAGACTGAAATTCAAGACCTCGGCAAAAACTTGATGCTTATTATGCTGATTGGCAAGGAGCCAAGGTCAGATTCGTCAACCTGACGAAGAAATTCACCAATGTTGCTGCCCCAACGCAACATGAAATTCCTCAAGCTGGAGCCTCAGCTCAGATCGAAGAACATGCCAAGACCACGATGAAGTTCAGCTGCTGAAGAAAATGCTAGTTCCAGGCTGATGATCCCATTCCAGCCATTGAAGAAATTGCGGGGCATCCACTAGTGGTGCGCTGAAGAAACTGAACAAGACAGAGCAACTGCATCAGTTGCGCCTGAGGAAAATCAACCAGATTCCTCAGCTCCTCCTGCGCCAACACCAACTCCAATTCTTCCATATGCCTCTGATGTGAAGAAGACCAAGGCTGCAGAACGAGCTGCAGTGAAGAAACGGAAAGCATCAGCTGCGTCAAATTCTTCAGCTGCGAAGAAAATGAAGCCAATGACCAGCTCCTTTGAAAATCCTATTGATGCTGTTCCAATTTCCTCAATTTCATCAAAGGACTTTGTTCCTTTTGATGAAGATTATGTGATCCCAAGCGGATCTGATGAAGAAAATCATTCTGCTGCTTCGTCAGAGTAGATTGATAAAGAAATTGAAGTGGAAGCAATCCCTTCAACCCCAATCATTTCCTCGCCTATGCCTTAGTTCACAGCTGAAGAGGTCGGTGTTGAGGAAATTGAAGAAGATGTGGATATTGGAAGCACAACGCCAGTGATGAACGATGACTTTTGGGAAAGTCAGCATCCAAATTCTCCACTCTTCACCCCAATCCAACAGATACCTCAGTCCCTGCTCCTCTGTTCAAATGGGCTCAAGAAACTCATCCCACTTCATCTGTCCATGAAGAAATTCCAGCCACTAGCGCCGATGAACTCTTCTTGCTGATCCTCGATCGCACTGTTGAGGAACAAGAAATTCCTCACCAAGAACCCGAGATTGCGATTCCAGAGGTCGTGATGCAACTCATCGACACTCCACCGCCAAAGCCAAAGAATCCCTTCTAAACAAAGCAAAAGTTCAAGGCTGAAGACTTCTTCACGAGCATGTATTCTTCATCGATTACAATCCATATGATTCTCGCTGCGCATAAGGAAGAGGCGTTTCTGGACTGCCAGTCAAGCCAATTTCTATTCCTCAGTGCTCTTCAACAAAGACAAAGTCTTTGATCATGCACATATTCCTCATGTGGACATGGAGTCTCTGCCTGGTTTTGAGCCAGTCCTCAGTGTTCTTCACGACGCAGGACTTCTGAATTTCTGCACTGATATCTGTGACTGGAATGAAGAACTCATTCTTCAATTCTATGCAACGCTGCACATCACCGAGACGCCAAGACGTGAATTCATGGGTGTTAGATCGATGTCGAAAATACTCACTACAAAGCACCAAAGAATAATTGCTTCGTGCCCTACCACTCGATCCTCCACTTGATGGTGCTCGTTGTATCTACAACGAACCGAACTTTCAAATCACTATATGCAAGTCTTGATGAAGCCTTTGAAGCCGTGGCAGGCCCCAAGAACCAAATTCCTCGTCAAGGAATTATTGTATGTGCCTCGGACTGTCTATCGGATTCTCGACGAAGACAATGAGTCCTATCAAAGGCCACGACTCAAATGATGAAGAAGTCGTTGGCATCATGAAGAATATGCTTTTCAATATCATTCATGGCATTCCGTCAACTTCCATGATTTCTTCATGAGGACTCGCAAACATTGCTATGTCACCATTTGAGCTGAAGCCTTATGCGCCTTGGATAATGAGATTCATCGGACACAAGGTCTTCACTCAATTACAAGGCGATACTACGAACCACTGCAGCTACTTGCCCCGATTGAAGTCCTCAAGCGGACATTTACCTCGGTGATGACAAGGGCAAGGCTATGCTGTGATCGATGAAGGCATTCGTCCATTGGATGGACAGTTTCATAAAGCTGCATCCTACTCCACCAATGATGACTCGCCACACATGATTACGCATAAATACCTCGGCCAAGCAAAGTCCTCAAGCCACGGCACCGTGGTGATGACTGATCGTGAGTTACTCCTCGGTCTTCATCGGAAGGTTGATCGCAATCATAAATGGGTCAAGCGTCGGTTTGGTTCAATTCTTCACAACATGACCTCAACACACAATGCGGTGAAGAAAACCACTACTACCTCCATGAAACCTTCAAACGCACCTGGGTTGTTCTTCCAAATGTCTACAACGCGGAAGAACTGATGACAATGGGTCTCAAGGAAGAATTTGACTGGTCTGCACCTCCTCCGAAGAAATACAAGAAGGTCAAAGTTCCTTCCTTGGTGGCCAGCTCCTATTCTTCATCGCGTGACACTGATGAAAATGAAGACTTGGACGACACTGCAGCAGGCCCTACTACAACAACCGACCCCAACAACGCCGGGCGCCCTTCTTCAACTTGAAATTCTTGAGGCGTTAGTCCTCGCCGATCCTTTTGGTCATTCGATGACAAAGGGGGAGAAATTTGAGTTAGTCTTCAAGCGGGTCTATTATATGGGCATTTTTTTGTTAAGTTACAACTCTCGTTCTTCTGAAACTTTTATTGGATCGAGTTGTAATCTTAAACCCGATGGTGCTTTGATACTTTTGATGCAATTTGTGCTCGGTACTATGCTCGATACTTTTGATGCATCGAGCTCGATTCTCTTGAGCTCGATACTCTTGATCGTTATTTTGCATGCATGTTCCTCATTAATGTTATTGCACGCATGCTGAATTTCATCAAGCACCATATTTCATCATGCATTTCAAATTCTTCATATTATATGTCAAATCGTGTATGAATTACAAGATATAGGGGAGATCTCCATGATTCAACTCTTCAAATGTGCATTGCCTCAAAAGCAAATTCCTCACTATGCACATCTTCAGGGGGAGTTCTTCTATATATTGCAATCAAATTCCTCAATATCAGTATTTACACTTCATATGTTTATCCCCGTTGAAAACTTAACCTATATTGTCATCAATCACCAAAAAGGAGGAGATTGTAAGTGCATCTAGTGCCCCTTAGTGATTTTGGTGTATTGAAGACTTATAGGTTAAGAAACTAATGTGTTTATGAGTGTACACAGGTCTATAAGTCTGTGAGGAGTTTGATATTTACAGAGAAAGTTGACCCCTAAAAATGAAGTTCTTCGACTGAAGACTTTGATATTCTGAAGACTTTCTGAAGACTTTGAAAGTGAAGAAATTGGTGTGACCTTGAAGACTTGGTATTCATTTGAGGAACATGAAGCATGAAGACTTTTGTTTTCGTAGTTTCGTTTTCTCTTTCTTGAGTCATAGGTAACACCGTCTTCGTTAAAGGGGTCGAGGAAATACTAAGGAAAAATTTCCATGTGATGCTCAACTCAAAATCCTACACCTACCAATCCCTTGAGTGAAGCCTTTGAAATCTCATACAGTTCAGCCAATTTCTTGATGTGAGACGAAGTTCTTCCGTCACGAGGAATTTGTTCTACGACCGAGGAGTTAGGAATTCGCCAAAGTCGGATTGCCTACAGTGAGGATCATGATAGCCCCGAGGAATTTGTGATTCAAATTTCCGACCGTTCTTGTCTTCTTGCGCCCACCTGTCCCAAAATATCTTATCCACCTAACGGTCATATCATTGAAGGGCATTTATGTCTTATCATGTCGGGCTGCTCCTAAGCTATAAATAGCCGCCCCTACAACCACTAGCTGGTTGGCTGCTCCGAGAGAACTTGACACTTGTCATTTGAGAGCAACCCATCCTCCGAGGACTTTGGCGAAAATCATCAAGTGAGGAAAACCCCAAAACCAAACCCCTACAAACCCAAAGTGATTGAGCATCATCAAGAGATTGATCCTGCGTCGATCCGACGCTTGTTACCTTTGAAGACTGTGCTTCTTCCAGACGGTTAGGCGTCATGGTCTAGAGCATCCAAGAGGAATTGTGGATCGCCGAGTGACCAAGTCTGTGAAGGTTTGGAAGTCGCTCAAGACTTACCACGAGTGATTGGGCGAGGTCATGTGACCTTAGTTCAAGGAGAATACGGTGAGGACTTGGTGTCTGAGCTGCGTGCTTAGAGATGGGTGTCCGGACTGTGTGTCCTCGAGTTTAAATACTCACCGCTCCAACCAGACGTACAACTGAGACAACAGTTGGAACTGGTCTACCAAATCATTGTCTTCACCAACCTACCTGGTTCTATTTCCTCAACCCTTTCATTTCCTCATTACTTTGTTGAGTGTTCGTTCATATCTGTGTTTGAAGACTTTGATCAAGACTTTCTCAATTTCCTCGCCCAATTTCTTGATCTGTTTGTCTTCTTCTTGTGCTATCCTGTGTCTCGCTTTCATGACTCTTTGATTGTCTTCATTTCATCATGATGACCATGCCCGCATTCTCTTATGCTTACTTCGAGTACTTATTCCGCTGCAAGTAGTTCTTCGCTAAGGAATTTCCTCACCGGCAAATTCCTCAGTGAAGAATTCATAAAATTCGCCTATTCACCCCCCCTCTAGTCGATATAACGCACTTTCAGAAGCCTTTGATTTCTTCTGCTTATGCGGCTTAGGTGGAGCTGGCGCTTCATCAGAATCTGCGTCATCAGCTGAGTGCTCCACGGCGGCCCCCTGTACTGCTATGTGAGTGATGAGGCCTTCGAGGTTATAGAAGGTGTCGACGATGTTTGGATTGGCATCACGGATGCCATCAGCCCTTGGAACAGATGGACAGGGTTGAAGTCGAATTCAAATGCTTTCTTGTTCTTAGCCACAGACTCCTTTGCAAACTGACAATTGCGCTTGAAGAGATTGTCTTCACAACACCATAACATAAATGATGGGTCGGCATTTTCTGGCTTCGGTCCGCGTACCATGCATGGGTAGAAGCCTTGAGCAATGGCTTCAGACTTGGACTTGGGCTGAAGATTTCTGTATAGAATATCTCCCCATGGTCGCTTGATGGCGTTCTTTTCAGCATATTCAATAGTGACAAATTTGTACTTGAACCATTCCTCTGCCCAATATCTTCGAATCCATTGGATTCGAGTCTTGCACTGATTGTAATTCTCTTCAGGATCAGTCTTGTACATTTCAAAGAGATCTGGTGGTAAGTCTTTGGTTGTGTCCCCATGGTGCTGCCTGCCGCCCTTTCTAGCTGATTTCTTAGTGGCCATTATATTCAAGCTGAAAGGCTTCAAGACTGTGAATGGCTTCCGTCTGCTGGTCAGACAGGAACTGGCTTCAGGAGAGTTGATGTGTCACTATAAGAACTCTGCAAATGAATGTAGACTATGATAACCAAGGGATTCTCCCACGTACATGTACCTATGACAGCATTAGAGGTGCGAGGGAAGGGGAAGAGGTCATATGCATTCTCAGAAGATTTTGAAGATAAATTAGTTTGAAGACATTGACCTCATAGTGCGAATACATTCACTTATTTGGAGAGAGTTGGTTCCAGATTTGTATGGACCATGAATAAGTACAAGTGAGGAAACTAACTAGTTGTGAAGCATAAGTGAATATACTTGGTATGATATGAGATGAAGAACAAGATAGATCCAGATTTGGAAGTTTAGAAACCACTTTTGATTGAAGTGGATGGATCTGACGGATCAAAAAGGCAGTAAAAAGTAAGTTTTAATTACCCTTGACGAACTGCTAGACGAGGCGAAGAGGGATGCCGAGCAGTTCAATATCCCGCGCCCTAACTTGGCGGCGGAAGACACCTACGGCGGCGGCAGAGAGGACGAGGTCTGCAGCTGGCGTGAGGACGGCGTCGAAGAAGTCGCGGCAGCTAAGCGCTTCGTCTCCGGCGTTGACGCGAGCTAGCGGAGGCGCTAGGGTTTATGCAAGGTGGCGAGGTGGAAGAAGAGATTGTGACTGCGGTGAGTTGTGTATTTATAAGGAAAGGGACAGCACCGTGTAATTACGCAGGTGCCCCTGGCGGTTCACATCTGAAAGACACATGGCATGCACAATACATTAAAAGTTGTTCCATGTTCCCACGCACGCCTGGATTGTCGGGTGGTTGTTCCGGCTTCTCCGGGTTTCAGGCAATAAGGATGTAGCATTAAAATAGATTCAATATTTGTCTCTGTGTCTTCTGCTAACAAGGACTCAGAGAAGACAATAGACAGTTTCAATAGAATGCATATGATTTGGATAGATAGAACCTGAGGTAGAAGCACAGAGGGGGTTAGGGTCCGATCACATTCACTTAGATCAAAAGATTCAAACATGAATTCATAGCTATAAGTGAATGCTGTAGAGGACAGAACACAAATATATGTATATCTCAGTATGATACCAAATCAACATTGTGAAGATAAACGCGAAGACAAATCAATGTTGAAGACAAAACCAAATGCGAAGATTATGCAAATGTGACACCAATTAAAACACTTCAAATAAGAGTTTGGTGGTGGCATTACCCACCGTATAGGAAGTATTAGACCCAGACACGGCGCACAATTATCGTGGCGCTCCGAAGTCAAATTCCGCGTTAATGTATTCACACTTAGAGTGTATGTCTTCATTTATTGAAGATATACTTTACTTTGTGTGTTGCACATCTAAGTCATCAACATGCATAAGCGTTAGGATGTGTGTCCAATCACAGGACATTTGAGGATTCTAAGATATTTAGCTCACATCGCAACTTGCAAAACCTTTTCTCATCCAAGGGCTTTGTGAAGATATCAGCCAATTGATCTTCACTGTTGACGTGAATGATATCAATATCTTCCTTCATGACATGATCTCTGAGAAAGTGGTGATGGATCTGAATGTGCTTTGTCTTCAAGTGCTGAACTGGGTTGTTGGCAATCTTGATGGCGCTTTCATTGTTGCAGTAGAGTGGCACTTGCTTCAAATGGATGCCATAGTCCTTGAGAGTTTGCTTCATCCATAGAAGCTGAGCGCAGCAAGATCCAGCATCAATGTATTCAGATTCGGCAGTGGAGAGAGACATGCAGTTCTGCTTCTTTGAAGACCAACATACAAGAGATCATCCAAGAAAATGACATGTGCCGGATGTGGGCTTGCTATCAACCTTGTCACCAGCATAATCAACATCTGAGAATCCAACTAGATCAAACTATGAGCCCTTTGGATACCATAATCCTAGTGTTGGGGTGTAATCCAAATATCGAAGAATTCGCTTCACAGCTAAGTGATGATTCCTTTGGTGCCACTTGGAATCAGGCACACATGCAAACGCTAAGCATGATATCTGGCCTAGATGCACATAAATAGAGTAAAGAACCAATCATGGAGCGGTATACCATTTGATCAAACTCTTTACCATTGTCGTCGGGACCCAATTGACCTTTGGTTGGCATTGGCGTCGTGTACCCTTTGCAGTCTTGCATTCCAAACTTCTTCAGGCAATCCTTGAGGTATTTCTCTTGAGATATGAAGATGTCGTTGCTCTGCTGACGGATTTGAAGACCAAGGAACAACTTCAACTCACCCATCATGGACATATGATATTGCTCTTGCATCATGTGCCCAAACTCATCACTCTATCTTTTGTTAGTGCAGCTGAAGATAATGTCATCCACATAGATCTGGCACACAAACAGTTCACCATCGTATGTCTTCATGAAGAGAGTGGGATCCAGGGAACTAGGTTTGAAACCTTTGCTCTTCTGGAAGTCTTTGAGAGTGTCATACCAAGCACGAGGGGCTTGTTTGAGGCCATACAGTGCCTTGTTGAGCTTGTATACCATATCATGATGTTTTGGATCTTCAAAGCCAGGTGGTTGTGCAACATACACTCCTTATTCAATCTTGCCATTGAGAAAGGCACTCTTCACATCCATTTGATACAGAAGGATATTGTGATGGTTGGCATAGGCTAGCAATATGCGAATGGCTTCAAGCCTAGCCAACGGAGCAAATGTTTCATCGAAGTCATTCCCTTCAACTTGAGTGTATCCTTGAGCAACGAGACGAGCCTTGTTTCTGACAACTTGACCATGCTCATCTTGTTTGTTGCGATAGATCCATTTGGTGCCAATGATATTGTGCTTGCGAGGGTCAGGACGCATGACTAATTCCCACACATTGTTCAGCTCGAACTGTTGAAGCTCTTCTTGCATAGCTTGAATCCATTCGGGTTCCATGAAGGCTTGAGCAACTTTCTTGGGTTCAGATATAGAGACAAATGCAAAGTGCCCACAGAAATTTGCTAGTTGTGTTGCTCTCGAACGAGTGAGTGGACCAGGTGCATTGATGCTATCAACTATCTTCTCAATCTGTACTTCATTTGCAAAACAAGGATGAACTGGACGATGATTTTGCCCTTGCTGACCATCGTCTTCTTCTTCAGCATTGGCTTCAGGCTGAGCAGTGTCTTCAGGTTGACTAGGCGCAGAAATGATAAGTTCCTCTTCAACCTGTGCCACTGAAGGTATGATTTCTCCAGTACCCATAAGCTTAATCGATTCACTAGGAGGGACTTCATCTAGAACATTTGGCAGGTGCTCTCTTTGCGAGCCGTTAGTCTCATCAAACCGCACGTCCACAGTTTCAACCACTTTATAGTGAAAGAGGTTGAAGACTCTGTAGGAGTGTGAATCCTTTCCGTAACCAAGCATAAAACCCTCATGTGCTTTCGGTGCAAATTTTGAAGTGTGATGTGGATCCTTGATCCAGCACCTAGCACCAAATACTCAAGAAATGGCGGCGTTTGGCTTCTTACCGTTAGAAGCTCATAGGATGTCTTCTTTAGAAGCTTGTGAAGATAAACACGGTTGATGACATGGCATGCAGTATCAATGGCTTCAGGCCAGAACTTCCTTGGAGTCTTGTACTCATCAAGCATCGTTCGAGTCATCTTAATGAGTGTTCTGTTCTTGCGCTCCATGATGCCATTCTGCTGAGGTGTGTATGGAGCGGAGAACTCATGAGTGATGCCCAATGTTTCAAGATAAGTGTCGAGGACTATGTTCTTGAACTATGTGCCATTGTCACTTCTGATGTGCTTGATCTTGATGACATAGTTCGTCATGGCACGATTGGCGAAGCGTCTGAAGACATCCTGCACTTCATTCTTGTAAAGGATTATATGCACCCATGTGTATCTTGAATAATCAACAACAATGACGAAGCCATAGAGGCAAGCAGTGGTAGTGAGAGTTGAGTAGTGAGTAGGGCCAAATAAGTCCATGTGAAGCAGCTCGAAGGGTTGAGATGTCGTCATGATTGTCTTCGAGGGATGCTTGGCCCTTGTCATCTTTCCAGCTTCGCAGGCACCACACAGATGATACTTCTTGAACTTGACGGCCTCGACGCCTGATACATCTCTAACGTATCTATAATTTTTTATTGTTCCGTGTTATTATATATGCTGTTTTGGACATTTAATGGGCTTTATTATACACTTTTATATTATTTTTGGGACTAACCTATTAACCGGAGGCCCAGCCCAAATTGTTGTTTTTTGCCTATTTCAGTGTTTCGAAAGAAAAAGATACCAAACGGGGTCCAACCGGAATGAAACCTTCGGGAACGTGATTTTCAGAACAAACGTGATCCAGAGGACTTGGAGTTGACGTCAAGAAACGAATGAGGAAGCCACGGCAGGGGGCGCGCCTACCCGCCTGGGCGCTCCCTCCACCTTCGTGGGCCCCTCGTTGCTCCACCGACCTACTTCTTCCTCCTATATATACCTACGTACCCCCAAACCATCAGAACAGGAGCCAAAACCCTATTTCCACCGCCGCAACCTTCTATACCCGTGAGATCCCATCTTGGGGCCTTTTTCGGTGCTCCGCCGGAGGGGGCATTGATCACGGAGGGATTCTACATCAACACCATAGCCTCTCCGATGATGTGTGAGTAGTTTACCTCGGACCTTCGGGTCCATAGTTATTAGCTAGATGGCTTCTTCTCTCTCTTTGGATCTCAATACAAAGTTCTCCTCGATTCTCTTGGAGATCTATTTGATGTAACTCTTCTTTTGTTGTGTGTTTGTCGAGATCCGATGAATTGTGGGTTTGTGATCAAGATTATCTATGAACAACATTTGAATCTCCTCTGAATTCTTTTATGTATGATTGGTTATCTTTGCAAGTCTCTTCGAATTATCAGTTTGGTTTGGCCTACTAGATTGATCTTTCTTGCAATAGGAGAAGTGCTTAGCTTTGGGTTCAATCTTGCGGTGCTCGATCCCAAAGTGATGGGGAAGCGACACGTATTGTATTGTTGCCATCGAGGATAAAAGATGGGGTTTATATAATATTGCATGAGTTTATCCTCTACATCATGTCATCTTGCTTAAAGTGTTACTCTGTTCTTATGAACTTAATACTCTAGATGCATCTTTGGATAGCGGTCGATGTGTGGAGTAATAGTAGTAGATGCAGGAAGGAGTCGGTCTACTTGTCACGGACGTGATGCCTATATACATGATCATACCTAGATATTCTCATAACTATGCTCAATTCTATCAATTGCTCGACAGTAATTTGTTTACCCACCGTAATACTTATGGTATTTTGAGAGAAGCAACTAGTGAAACCTATGGCCCCCGGGTCTATTTTCCATCATATTAATCTCCCATCAACAAGCTATTTCTATCTTTGTTTATTTTGCAATCTTTACTTTTACTCTTTATCATAAAAATACCAAAAATATTATCTTATCATCTCTATCATATCTCACTCTCGTAAGTGACCGTGAAGGGATTGACAACCCCTTTATCACGTTGGTTGCGAGGTTCTTATTTGTTTGTGTAGGTGCGTGGGACTCGAGCGTGGTCTCCTACTGGATTGATACCTTGGTTCTCAAAAACTGAGGGAAATACTTACGCTACTTTACTGCATCATCCTTTCCTCTTCAAGAGAAAACCAACGCAGTGCTCAAGAGGTAGCAAGAAGGATTTCTGGTGCCATTGCCGGGGAATGTATGCACCAGTCAAGACATACCAAGTACCCATCACAAACTCTTATCCCTCGCATTACATATTTGCCATTTGCTTCTCGTTTTCCTCTCCCCCACTTCACCCTTGTCGTTTTATTCGCCGTCTTTTTCCGTTCCCTCTTTTCTCGTGTTCCTTGAGTTTGTTGCCGTTATGTCTGAAACTGGGGAGGTTATCGTTGATAATAATAACATGGGAAACTTGGATGCTTTTGATGATCCTCCTGAGGAACCTACTATCTTGCATACTAAAAGGTTTCGAGTAGGTAGTGGTAATATTATTGGGAAAGGAGTTATTCAAGATTTCTTTACTTGTGTCGGTGCTTTGCCCATTATGGGTGGCTCTATTCTTCATAGAACTAGTAGCCTTGTGGATGCAATATCTTTGCTCGTAGTTGAACTTGAAAGGCAATTTCTTCATATCCTTGCATACAAAGAATTTTCCTAGAATTTTCTAATATTGAACACTCTTCTGTTAAGCGTGCCGCTACTATCTTTTTGGCTCATGAGTTCAGATTTATAATGAAAGAGGCTAAAGAATTTTTTTCGCATTATAGGGTTAATGATGGTCATCCTCCCATAGAAGCTATCCTTTTTAATCAAGAAGACATAATGTGTTTACAATCTTTAGATCATGTTGCTTATAATGAAAGGAAAAAGGTTCCTGCAAATATTCTAGTTGATAGAATTTCTGAACTTAATGATGATTTTGCTATTCAGAATAATGGGTTAGGTTTTTATCTCGAGCAAAGCCTTGTGACCTTTTGTCAAAAGAACGCTTGTAATGATGAATTGGTTATGCAATATAAGGGGCCAAAGGAGGAACCCATACCTCCTGAGCTGGATCTTGGGGACTTTTGTCCCATTAAATTTAGCCTTTTTGATTATTTTTGCTTGCCACAAAGAAAACTGGCTGCTGAGCGTAGAGAATATGAGAGAAGTTTTCATGACTTGCCTTACCATTATTATGGCAATACCTAGATCTATCCTTGTTTTTGTGCCTAGCTAAGGGCGTTAAACGATAGCGCTTGTTGGGAGGCAACCCAATTATATTTTTTTTTGCTTTTTGGTTCTGTTTAGGAATAAATCTTTGATCTAGCCTCTGGTTAGATTTTTTTGTGTTTTAATTAGTGTTTGTGCCAAGTTAAACCTATAGGATCTTCTTGGATGATAGTTATTTGATCTTGCTGAAAAATCCAGAAACATTCTGTTCACGAGAACAATTGTTAAAAATCACCAGAACGTGATAAAATACTGATTCCAATTGCAGCAGATCAATAAGCAAATTATTTAGGTCTTCCTATTTTGGTAGAATTTTTGGAGTTCCAGAAGTTTGCGTTAGTTACCGATTACTACAGACCGTTCTGTTTTTGGCAGATTCTGTTTTTCGCGTGCTGTTTGCTTATTTTGATGAATATATGGCTAGTAAAATAGTTTATAAACCATAGATAAGTTGGAATACAGTAGGTTTAACACCAATATAAATAAAGAATGAGTTTAATACAGTACCTTAAAGTGGTGTTTTGTTTTCTTTCGCTAACGGAGCTCACGAGATTTTCTGTTAAGTTTTGTGTTGTGAAGTTTTCAAGTTTTGGGTAAAGATTTGATGGATTATGGAACAAGGAGTGCAAGAGCCTAAGCTTGGGGACGCCCAAGGCCCCCCAAGGTAATCCAAGGACACCAAAAGGCCAAAGCTTGGGGATGCCCCGGAAGGCATCCCCTCTTTCGTCTTCGTCCATCGGTAATTTTACTTGGAGCTATATTATTATTCACCACATGATATGTGTTTTGCTTGGAGCGTATTGTATGATTTGAGTCTTTCTTTTTAGTTCACCACAATCATCCTTGCTGTACACACCTTTTGAGAGATACACACATGATTCGGAATTTATTAGAATACTCTATGTGCTTCACTTATATCTTTTGAGCTATGTAGTTTTTGCTCTAGTGCTTCACTTAAATCTTTTAGAGCACGGTGGTGGTTTTGTTTTATAGAAACTATTGTTCTCTCATGCTTTATTTATATCATTTTGAGAGTACCATAAAGCAGCATGGTAATTTGCTTAAATTATGAAATTAGTCCTAATATGATAGGCATCTAAGATTAGTAAAAACTTTCTTATAAGTGCGTTGAATACTAAGAAAAGTTTGATGCTTGATGATTGTTTTGAGATATGGAGGTAGTAATATTAAATTTGTGCTAGTTGAGTAATTGTGAATTTGAGAAATACTTGTGTTGAAGTTTGCAAGTCCCGTAGCATGCACGTATGGTAAACGTTGTGTAACAAATTTGGAACATGAGGTGTTCTTTGATTGTCCTCCTTATGAGTGGCGGTCGGGGACGAGTGATGGTATTTTCCTACCAATCTATCCCCCTAGGAGCATGAGCGAGTGCTTGGTTTTTGATGACTTGTAGATTTTTGCAATAAGTATGTGAGTTCTTTATGACTAATGTTGAGTCCATGGATTATACGCACTCTCATCCTTCCATCGTTGCTAGACTCTTTGATACCGCGAATTGCCCTTTCTCGCCTTGAGAGTTGGTGCAAACTTCGCCGGTGCATCCAAACCCCGTGATATGATACGCTCTATCACACATAAACCTCCTTATATCTTCCTCAAAATATCCACCATACCTACCTATTATGGCATTTCCATAGCCATTCCGAGATATATTGCCATGCAACTTTCCACCGTTCCGTTTATCATGACACGCTTCATCATTGTCATATTGCTTTGCATGATCATGTAGTTGACATCGTATTTGTGGCAAAGCCACCATGCATATTATTTCATACATGTCACTCTTGATTCATTGCCCATCCTGGCATGCCGCCTGAGGCATTCATATACAGCATACTTTGTTCTAGTATCGAGTTGTAATCATTGAGTTGTAAATAAATAGAAGTGTGATGATCATCATTCATAGAGCACTGTCCCAAAAAAAAGAGAAAGGCCAAATAAAAAAAGGCCCAAAAAAAGGGGCAATGCTACTATCCTTTTTCCACACTTGTGCTTCAAAGTAGCACCATGATCTTTATGATAGAGAGTCTCTTGTTTTGTCACTTTCATATACTAGTGGGAATTTTTCATTATAGAACTTGGCTTGTATATTCCAACGATGGACTTCCTCAAATGCCCTAGGTATTTATGAGCAAGCAAGTTGGATGCACACCCACTTAGTTTCTTTTGTTGAGCTTTCATACATTTATAGCTCTAAGTGCATCCGTTGCATGGCAATCCCTACTGACGGTGTCCTGGACTAGGGGGTACTCACCACGTCGTCTCCCGATCAGTTAGATTGGGCCGAGGACCCCATGGCCGCATACTCATGGGCCAGTTCGGACAACCCCTGTCGCATACAAGGAAGACTCCACAAGACTTGGCGCCCAAGACAAGGACTCTCCTAAACCCTAGGCCTCCGGTGTCTTATATAAACCGAGGCCGGGCTAGTCAATGGAGAATCTCATATTCATTACTACAATCTCATGGTAGATACGTGTACTCTGTACTACACCCATATGAATACAATCAAAAGCAGCATGTAGGGTATTATCTCATCAAGAGAGCCCGAAGGTGGGTAAAACCCCGTGTCCATGTTACCATCGCTCCAAGACGCCTAGGTTAGGACCCCTACTACGAGATACGCCGGATATTGAACCGACATTGGTGCTTTCATTGAGAGCCTGCTAGATGATCGTCGCGGGTCGATGGGATGATCAGATGATATTTTTCTAATCAAATCTATTTTGCACAAGTTAGTTTTTATGAGAATTGTCTCTGGTTTGCAAGCTTCGTCCGCAGATTAGGTCGAAATCTAGGTCTAAAAAATCTGCGACCAACGACGCACTCCTACACGGTGTTTAGCGCCCTACTTCGGTCCTTTGATCGACAGACGGGGGCATTTAATGGATTGTCAAACTGGCCCTGACAGCACACACAATTCTTGATTGCGGAGCCGAGGACAAATCCACCATGGGCAGCGATCATCAAGGGAGATCCTTTCCCTTATTCCCATTCTTTTTCCTTATTTAATTCAGCCTGCCATCGATTGTCCACTAGCAGTTTTTTTATTTTTGTTGAGGTTTGCGTAGTTCTAACGCAATCATGTACTAGTTTTGCAACCGGTCTTCACTTCTTGATGACTACCACGCCAACTAGTGCTACTACTACCAGGATCAGGCGCTAGTACTGGTTTAGCTAGCTACGTAACACCACCACTTCACGTGGAGTACATGGCCAAGTTTACTTTTCCCTCAAATTGCTATGTGCACTAAGAGGCGATCAACAGGAAGCATGGATCCCTTTCCTTTTACTATGTTCTAGGGATTGTTGCACGTAGATTATTTTTTGTTGGTTTGTACTGCATTATTTTTTGCAGAGATACTTCGCCGATGCTTGTAAATGCTTTTTTCGTCTGCATCGATCTGGCCAGCCGATGTACGCGTCAGAACCTTCATCAAACCGACCTCCGCATTCAGATCGATAGTTTCGTATATTGGTCGGCCCGACGCAGTCTTGACGCACTCCGGCAAGGACGTCCCTCATCCATAATCATCTCGTCTCCTATCAGCTTCGACGTCATCGGATAAGTCGACAGGTGCAATTGTTCTAGTTATTCACAATGTGCATATTAATAATATTTCAAAGAGTATTTTCTGCTCGTCGACGATTGTTTGTACTGCAGGTTTTGCAGTTTGGTCTACCTTGAGGCCGTCATCTTAGGGCGATCCGATATGCCATCGCGGTCCCGCACTCATCTTTCCGTTACCCGGGCGACCCTGCGAATTCGGATTTTGTCACCTCGTCACGCCGACGCCCTGCGACACATCGGCCTCGCGCCAGGCCAAATCTCCTTTCATAATTTATTTTACATAAAAAATTGTAAAGAAATTTTCTTTTCTTTATTTTGTTATTATTATCTGTGTTGTGCTACTTCTTGCACATAGACGATGTCATGGCAGGCCGAAGTCATCATCCCGCTTGCGTCGACCAAGTTGTGGCGTCGCCTCAGCACGCGTCCTTGTGCCAGCATCTCCGCGGCAACTCTGTCGGGACGACCTTGGCGTTCAGGCCATATCTCTTTATTTATTTTCTTTACTTAAATTCATTAAGTAGAGGATTATATATATATATATATATATATATATATATATATATATATATATATAACAATATATTATTATCTCTGGCTTGCACTATTTTATCTGTCCAGGCAATTGACTTAGACCGGGCCGCACTGTCACATCGGCGTGCCGACGTCCGCAACCTAATTGGGTCATTGCCTTGGTGCACTGCCCTGTGTTGGCAACCCCGCGTCGCCGCTTCATCAACCTACTCGGCCGGAGACTCCAGCCACCCCACCGACCTGCTTCGTCACCTCGGCTAGACTGGGAGCTTCAACTCTCCACAGCGGTCGTGCTGTGTCGCCACTTCGGAGTGCCCGGCTCTCCGCTCGGACACCTCGGGGCCAGCTTGGGGGTTGGAACCCTGTCCCGCATCAAGCTCGGACCGCGTCATCAATGCCGCACACATTAACCAGCTAAGTCGCTTTCATACTCAAAGTTTTAAATTTTAAATTTGTGTTCGGTTCGACCAAGCATTATACTTTTTTTGGCAAAAAGTTGTTTGTGAAAACCTCCTTGTCAACACTTTGTTTGTGACACACAAATTCAAATACCCCGTTTATTTGGGGGCTTCCTTTATGAAGCCTTTTCTCTTGCAAATGATTATACTTGTACGGCTTCGTTCTTTGTTCATGTATTACGCCACAATATGCACCATGTTGACTTAAGTGATTTGCAAGCTGGGTTGCCTCGCTCCTGTGTTTACACCTACGTTCCCGACTGTTCGGCTAGGGAGTAAAGGGAGCACCTCTGCGATTGTCACGATCAGGTCATCCGAGCCGGACCTCAGACTGGGTGAAGCCGAAAGCTAGCGCTCTTATTGTTTTCAATTATGGTCGGCACAACACGGAACTCATGAGTACAAAAAATCTATTGCACAAGTCTCATAATAACAGTGAGCACCGAAGAAAGGTATCGGTGGGGGTACTATTTTCTTCGAAGATGCTTCTTACACTTTGTCAGTAATATAGCATAAGTTCCCGAGCGCGCTTTATGCATTACAGCCTTATGGCCTGATTGCCTGGTTATCGGAAACACCGTCGATATTCTCGACAGGTGGAGTACATAACACTTTTCGGCCCTTGACCGAAGAGGGAGAAGCCGACGGTCGGTTAAGACGTGTATAAAGTTCGGGTGAACACAGATATGATATAAGTACTTTGGTACATACAATCATTATACATAAAATTCTTTTACCCAAGTCACTTGGGGGCTCTCAAATTTGCATGAGCTGTTTTACAATAAAAAAAATTCTCAGTCGCTGTGAAGTCTTTTTGTATCACTCCTTTTTCGACGCAAGTGTGTGGTCAATATCCGGGTAGCCTGATTTCTCTCTCAAGCCGCTCGAGTTTTAATTCGCTAAACTGGACTGACGAGAAACACCCCGCCTTTGGGATAGGGAGGTTGAAGCCGAAGGCTGACTCGCTTGAAGTCTTGTGATAGGATGCGTCATGTTAAAGCATGACACAAGAACTTTTTTTTCTTTCTCTAAGACCAATTTTTTGGATTGGCACCGAACACTTGATCCAGTTCGGACGTCAAGTTTTTCCTGAGGTTTTCTGGTTTTCCAAGCCTATGGCACTTTTAAACTATTTATGTGTTTCCCGCATAAGTCTCGCAGTGCAATGCCGAACACCTTTAGAGATTCGGCAAAAACATTCTCGGATATTGCTATATATGCATTGGTTTCGAATTGTATCTTGGTCAATAGTTGGGTTGCCTGGCTCCTGTGCTTGCGGCCTACATTCCGCGTTGTTCGACTAGGTGTGCAAAAGGAGAACCACTGTGATTGTGCTTCCAGCTCGCATGGTTAAGCACCTCAGTGGAAAAAGCCGAAAACTGACTGTCACAATAAGCGAAAACTGGTCAGCGATTCGATGACTATGTTAAATGATGGGCCATTAATAACATTGGCCGAAGTGTTTACGGCTTGACCTCAGCTATCGCCGAACACTAACCGGGGGCTAATAACTGGCCTTCTGACTTTAAGCTCCTATGACTACGTGAAAGTTATAAATCCCGCATATCTGACTGCCTCGTTTCTGCTAACACAACCGCCTTCGGGCACCGAGACGTCGGCTAAGGGTTGTCTTGTTAGTACGGAAACACCCTGCGTAGTATCTACAAAAGGGTAGAAGCGAAGATGGGCCACTTTCAAGCGATAAGCGGTGCATAGCGGAGTCAAAATAAACATATCATCGGTGTTCGTATTTAATATACGGCCACCCGTGGTTTTACTTTGGATATCGATCCTTAATTGACCACCGTGCCCACATTAAGGCTCGGGGCTCTTGGGCTTCGTGCTTATTATTTACAAATATTAAAGGGTACATCGATCCCCGATGCGGTGTTGCCACCCGACCGGTGTCTCGAGGGCTCTGCATTGACAATCTAATACAGAAAATTTAAAGTACAATATAGTTTTCGAGGAGATTATTATCCTCAGGTTGGTCGGCCGCACCCAACCTGAGTCTCGAGGACTTTGCACACTGCGTTTCTATTCCTAAGTATGCTGCCGAGCTGGGAATTGATCCTCAGGCTGATTCTGTGAATCGACCTGAGTCTCAGGGGCTACTAGGGTTAGCGGTTTGATTTTTTCCTTCAGGTGCATCCCGGATATTAGGCCAACACGCACCTTGAGGGCTATTGGCTATACATCTCAGCAGAGATTACATTGCACAATTCGAAATTAAATTCATAAAAATCAGCCCATGGACGAGGTGGTGTACTACCTCGGATACAGTCTGGCGTTGGTGCTCGACTACAATAGACACCCCGGAAGCAGTCCAGCATAAAGGTCAGACGCCAGTGGTTGGCTCTGCAGAGGGCATTTCTGGCATTAAGCTTGGCTAAAATCCTTCGACGTTTTTGAGCCAAGGTGATCTATGACACCTCGGATATAGTCCGGCGTTGGAGCTCGGATACTCTCCGGCGTTGGATTTTGGATTCAATCCGGCATTGGAGCTCGGATACAGTCCGGCGTTGGTGCTCGGCTGCAAAAGATACCTCAAATGCAGTCCGGCGTTGGAGCTCGGATGCAAGAGGACACCACCGCACGGGGACAACTTCAAACCCGTTGTGGGCGTGAAAATAACAAGGCATTGATAAAGGCCGGAAATTAAAGGGGCTCCTCGGATACCCGACATGTAAACTCTTCGGATGCACTTTGGCGATCCTCAAGATCGAAGATGGGAATATTTGTTGAACCAGTTTTCAAGACCGACGACCGAAGATGAAGAACAGTTCGGAAGAATCGAGGAGCGTCCCCAACTTGAAGACCGGTTCAGGGGGCTACTGACGGTGTCCTGGACTAGGGGGTACTCACCACGTCGTCTCCCAATCAGTTAGATTGGGCCGAGGACCCCATGGCCGCATACTCATGGGCCAGTTCGGACAACCCCTGTCGCATACAAGGAAGACTCCACAAGACTTGGCGCCCAAGACAAGGACTCTCCTAAACCCTAGGCCTCCGGTGTCTTATATAAACTGAGGCCAGGCTAGTCAATGGACAATCCCATATTCATTACAACAATATCGTGGTAGATACGTGTACTCTGTACTACACCCATATGAATACAATCAAAAGTAGCATGTAGGGTATTATCTCATCAAGAGAGCCCGAAGATGGGTAAAACCCCGTGTCCATGTTACCATCGCTCCAAGACGCCTAGGTTAGGACCCCTACTACGAGATACACCGGATATTGAACCGACACCTACTCCTTGCATTGACATCAATCGATGGGCATCTCCCTAGCTCGTTTATTAGCCCCGTCAATGTAAGACTTTCTCCTTTTTTGTCTTCTCCACATAACCCCCATCATCATATTCTATTCCACCCATAGTTCTATATCCATGGCTCACGCTCATATATTGCGTGAAAGTTGAAAAAAGTTTGAGATTACTAAAGTATGAAACAATTGCTTGGCTTGTCATCGGGGTTGTGCATGATGAGAGCATTCTTGTGTGACGAAAATGAAGCATGACCAAACTATTTGATTTTGTAGGGATGAACTTTCTTTGGCCATGTTATTTTGAGAAGACATAATTGCTTAGTTAGTATGCTTGAAGTATTATTACTTTTATGTCAATATTGAACTTTTATCTTGAATCTTTCGGATCTGAATATTCATACAACAAACAAGAGAATTACATTGAAAATTATGCCAAGTAGCATTCCACATCAAAAATTATGTTTTTATCATTTACCTACTCGAGGACGAGCAGGAATTAAGCTTGGGGATGCTTGATACGTCTCCAACGTATCTATAATTTTTGATTGTTCCATGCTATTATATATTTTGTTTTGGACATTTAATGGGCTTTATTATACACCTTTATATTATTTTTTGGACTAACCTATTAACCGGAGGCCCAGCCCAAATTGTTGTTTTTTTGCCTATTTTAGTGTTTCAAAGGAAAAATATATCAAACGGAGTCCAAACGGAATGAAACCTTCGGGAACGTGATTTTCGGAACAAACATGATCCCGAGGACTTCGAGTGGACGTCAAGAAACAAACGAGGAAGGCCACGAGGCAGGGGGCGCGCCTACCCCCCTAGGCGTGCCCTCCACCCTCGTGGGCCCCTCGTTGCTCCACCGACCTACTTCTTCCTCCTCTATATACCTACGTACCCCCAAACCATCAGAACAGGAGCCAAAACCCTATTTATACCGCCGCAACCTTCTGTACCCGTGAGATCCCATCTTGGGGCCTTTTTCGGTGCTCCGTCGGAGGGGGCATTGATCATGGAGGGATTCTACATCAACACCATAGCCTCTCCGATGATGTGTGAGTAGTTTACCTCAGACCTTCGGGTCCATAGTTATTAGCTAGATGGCTTCTTCTCTCTCTTTGGATCTCAATACAAAGTTCTCCTCGATTCTCTTGGAGATCTATTTGATGTAACTCTTCTTTTGCTGTGTGTTTGTCGAGATCCGATGAATCGTGGGTTTATGATCAAGACTATCTATGAACAATATTTCTATCTCCTCTGAATTCTTTTATGTATGATTGGTTATCTTTGCAAGTCTCTTCGAATTATCAGTTTGGTTTGGCCTACTAGATTGATCTTTCTTGCAATAGGAGAAGTGCTTAGCTTTGGGTTCAATCTTGCGGTGCTCGATCCCAGTGAGAGTAGGGGAAACGACACGTATTGTATTGTTGCCATCAAGGATAAAAAGATGGGGTTTATATAATATTGCATGAGTTTATCCCTCTACATCATGTCATGTTGCTTAAAGTGTTACTCTGTTCTTATGAACTTAATACTCTAGATGCATGCTGGATAGCGGTCGATGTGTGGAGTAATAGTAGTAGATGCAGGAAGGAGTCGGTCTACTTGTCACGGACGTGATGCCTATATACATGATCATACCTAGATATTCTCATAACTATGCTCAATTCTATCAATTGCTCGACAGTAATTCGTTTACCCACCGTAATACTCATGGTATCTTGAGAGAAGCCACTAGTGAAACCTATGGCCCCCGGGTCTATTTTCCATCATATTAATCTCCCATCAACAAGCTATTTCTATCTTTGTTTATTTTGCAATCTTTACTTTTACTCTTTATCATAAAAATACCAAAAATATTATCTTATCATCTCTATCAGATCTCACTCTCGTAAGTGACAGTGAAGGGATTGACAACCCATTTATCACGTCGGTTGCGAGGTTCTTATTTGTATGTGTAGGTGCGTGGGACTCGAGCATGGTCTCCTACTGGATTGATACCTTGGTTCTCAAAAACTGAGGGAAATATTTACGCTACTTTACTGCATCACCCTTTCCTCTTCAAGGGAAAACCAACGCAGTGCTCAAGAGGTAGCAATGCCTACGACATGTTTCTTCTTTGTAAGTATGTACAAGTTCCTCATGCCAGCATGCCCTAGCCTCCAATGGCAGAGCCAGCATTCTGAAGCTTTTGCTACAAGACATACGGCCATCTGTGGTCCTGCAGAGAAATCTACCATGTACAAATCGTCCTTTCGATATCCTTCAAAGACTAGAGATTTGTCAGACTCCATAAGCACAAGGCAACGATATTTTCCAAATATCACAATCATGTTCAAATCATAAAGCATTGAGACAGACATTAAGTTGAAACCAAGGGATTCAACAAGCATCACTTTATCCATGTGCTGATCCTTTGAGATTGCAACTCTACCTAGACCCAATACCTTGCTTTTACCAGTGTCAGCAAATGTGATGTGAATCTTGTCAAATGGACGTAAGGTTGAGTCCATGAGAAGACTTCGATCACCAGTCACGTGGTTAGTGCATCCACTATCCGTAATCCATTCTGAAGCCTTTGGTGTCATACCCTACAGTGCAGCTAGGGGGGGTAGGCTTCACCAAGGGTATTGTGAAGCATAAACATTTGACGAACGAGTGGATTATGAAAGTTCAGATCCTGGTTAGGGTAGATAGGATGACTGTCAAGGAAACCAGGAACAAAATACATAGTAAGACCATTTGGGCATTTTATCTTGCGCACACAAGATGTTTTATGTCCCCAGCATAAGCATCAGACGCCTTTGATTTCCGGCTGGAGACCCTTCCCTGCAAAAGAGAGTTAAGTTTTCTTAACCACCCACATTTTCAAGGGTGGCTTCGAAGCAATGAGTCTAAGTGCAGCATCTGAGAACTTCGGATTTGGAGCCCTAGCAAATAACCTTGCAGGAGGTGAATAATACTCAGAAGAATAAGCAGAATAGTTCTTGGTCTTATGATTATAGCGGTTTGAAGAAACACGCTCATATTCACAAGTCTAAGTATGATTTCCCTGCAAAACATTGGCGTTAGGGTGACTCTGGTGAGTCCTCTGTCTGTATGAAGCCTTTGGACCATATGAAGCCTTTGGTCTGGGGTTTGTCTTCTTCCCTGGTGGTGTCATGATGACATTCCCCTGAAGATTCTCAAGAAAACTCTTGGGCACCCAGATCCTCTTCAATGGTGGTCCATTCCTGCAGTTAGTACCAATATACCTCGCAAACACTTCACCATTCTGATTCTTAAACAGTGTATAGTTTGCATCAAAGGATTCATCAATGATAATCGGGTTTGCACAAGTGAAGCCATATAAGGTAGATGGATCCACTGAAGGTCCCTTTGCAGCAACCCATGTGGTTTTGGGGTACTGCTCAGGCTTCCGGTAAGAGCCATCAACATTCATTTTCCTCTCGAACCCAACACCCTCTTTCCTAGGGTTTCGGTTCAGAATTTGCTTTTTGAGGACATCGTAGTGTCTGATGCACTTTGAGACTTTTGTACATTCCTGTCTCAAGCAATGTCTTCAACCTGGCATTCTCATCAGCAATAGTAGTGGTATCCTAAGTAGAGGGGTTAGTTACCACATCAGCAGTTGAAGATATTGCAACAAGATGTGAGCGATGGGACATTCAACAGAGGTAGCGTTATCACGCTCAAGGCATTTTAGACATGGTGGTTCAAACCCTTCCTGAGCGGGACTGATCTGTTGAGCGTGAAGTGACTCGTTCTCCTTTTGAAGATCTTCATGAGCCGCTCTCAATTTCTCAAGTTCTTGCTTCGTTTGAAGATAATCGTAGGAAAGCTTTTCATGAGTTGTTGAGAGCGTTTCATGACGACTTTCAAGTTGCTCATGTTTAACATGAAGATTTTTTATGTCTTCAATTAAGGACTGGGATCGGGTCATTTCCGCGTCCAACAGGTCATCGCTTTTGTCTAGCAATTTTTGAATATGTTCCATTGCTTTCTGTGGTTCAGTTGCAACTTTAGCAAGTGTTTTGTAGCTAGGTTTAGATTCACACTCAGAGTCATCTTCACTTGATGTTTGAAAGTAGGCATCGCGTGAGTTTACCTTGGCACCGCGTGCCATGAAGCAGTAGGTGGGAGCAGAGTCGTCCTTGTCATTAGCATCAGCATTGGTGACGGAGCCATTGTCTTCGGTGTTGAAGATGGACTTGGCAACGTAGGCTGTAGCTAGAGCCAGACTTGCAACGCCAGAGTCGGACTCCTCCTCAGATTCCACCTCTGCCTCCTCAGAAGCAGACTCTTCCTCTGAATCCATCTCTTTGACAACAAAAGCACGAGCCTTGCCAGATGAGCTCTTCTTGTATGATGAAGACTTGGACGAAGACTTGGAAGAAGACTTTGAGGATTTCTTCTTCTTCTTGTCATCTGAATCATATTCCTTGCTCTTCTTCTTCTTCTTTATCTCATTGTCCCTTTGTGGACACTCAGATATGTAGTGACCAGGTTTCTTGCACTTGTGGCATGTTCTCTTCTTGTGATCACGAGTGGAAGCTTCATCATTTCTTGAGCTAGATCTTGAAGACTTTCTGAAGCCTTTCTTCTTGGTGAACTTCTGAAACTTCTTCACAAGCATAGCAAGCTCCTTTCCAATGTCTTCAGGATCCTTAGAACAGCTGTCAGATTCTTCTTCAGAAGAGGATACAACCTTTGCCTTCAAAGCACGAGTTCGGCCATAGTTGGGACCATAGATGTCTCTTTTCTCAGATTGCTGGAACTCACGTGTGTTGAGCCTCTTGAGTATGTCAGACGGATCGAGAGTCTTGAAGTCAGGGTGTTCTTGAATCATCAGAGCCAGGGTGTCGAATGAGCTGTCAAGCGATCTCAGAAGTGTCTTGACGATTTCATGCTTGGTGATCTCAGTGGCACCGAGTGCGTGAAGCTCATTTGTGATATCAGTGAGGCGATCAAATGTGAGTTGGACATTCTCATTGTCATTTCTCTTGAAGCGGTTGAAGAGGTTGCGAAGAACACTGATCCTTGAGTCTCTCTGGGTTGAGACGCCTTCGTTGACCTTGGAGAGCCAGTCCCAGACTAGCTTCGAAGTTTCCAGAGCACTCGCGTGACCATATTGTCCTTTAGTCAGATGACCACAGATGATGTTCTTGGCAGTCGAATCCAGTTGAATGAACTTCTTGACATCAGCAGGAGTGACACCTTGGGAACGCCATTCTTGACGACATACCAGAGGTTGACATCAATGGCTTCAAGATGCATACGCATCTTATTCTTATAGTAGAGGTAATCAGTGCCATCGAAGACAGGGCACGCAGCGGAGACTTTGATTATCCCTGTAGTTGACATAGCTAAAACTCCAGGTGGTTAAACCGAATCACACAGAACAAGGGAGCACCTTGCTCTAATACCAATTCAAAGTGCTAGTTATCGACTAGAAGGGGGGTGAATAGGCGATTTTTATGGAAGTCTTCAAAACACGGGGGCTTTGAAGACAAACAATAGAAATGAACCTATTGATATGCAGCGGAAGGTAGACTACACTAGACAAGCCATAGTCAAGTAAGCAATGAAGTGAAAGCACGAAGACTATTAGCAACTAGGTAGTATGGATCAGGATGGAAGATGGTATGAAGCCAAACAACAACAGTCTTCACACACTGAAGTCAATCAGATCATGCAAGCAGGCGATGACTTCATGAAGACAAACTGTACGTAAAGAGAGGGAGGAGATAGAACCAGTTGCTTGGTGAGGACAAGGATTTGTTGGACCAGTTCCAGTGGCTGTGAAAACTGTACGTCTGGTTATGGAGGCCGAGATTCAACTCAGAAGACCGCGTCTTCACCTTATTCCCCTTGAGCTAAGGACACTTAGTCCTCGTCCAATCACTCTAGTAAGTCTTCAAGGTAGACTTCCAAACCTTCACAGACTTTGTTCACCGGCAATCCACAATGACTCTTGGATGCTCAGAACGCGACGCCTAACCGGCTGGAGGATCCACAGTCCTCAAATGTAACAAGTCTTCGGGTCACGCGGACAGAAAGACTTCAAATGATGCCTAACACTCTTTGGCTTTGGGTGTTTTGGGCTTTGTCCTCGCAAGGATCTCTCTCTCAAATGCAATTCTCACAAACACATTAGTCCCTCAACCAAGTTTTTCGTCAATACTCCAAAACCAACTAGGGGTGGCACTAGATGCACTTACACGGGCGTAATCACACTCGATTCAACTAAAGCTGGAGAAACAGACACCCACTAGCCACCTGTGTGCGAAGCACGGTGGTAGAACCAGTCTCATGAACGCAGTCATGTAATGTCGGTCTGGGCCGCTTCATCCAACAATACCGTCGAATCAAAGTATGACATGCTGGTAAGCAGTATGACTATTATCGCCCACAATTCTTTGTGTTCTACTCGTGCATATAACATCTACGCATAGACCTGGCTCAGATCCCACTGTTAGGAAATGTAGTATTTCAAAAAAATTCCTACGATCACGCAAGATCTATCTAGGAGAAGCATAGCAACGAGTAGGGAGAGTGTGTCCACATACCCTCATAGACCGAAAGCGAAAGCGTTTAGTAACGCGGTTGATGTAGTCGAACGTCTTCGCGATCCAACCAATCCAAGTACCGAACGTACGGCACCTCCGCGATCAGCACACGTTCAGCTCGGTGACGTCCCTCGAACTCTTGATCCAGTTGAGGCGAGGAGAGTTACATCGACATGACGGTGTGGTGACAGTGATGATGAAGTTACCGGCGTAGGGCTTCGCCTAAGCACTACGACGATATGACTGAGGTGTGTAACTGTGGAGGGAGTACCGCACACGGCTAAAAGATCAACTTGTGTTGTGCCTTTGGGGTGCACCCCTGCCCCCGTATATAAAGGAGAGAAGGAGGAGGCCGGCCAACAAGGGGCGCGCCAGGGAGAGGGGAGTCCTACTAGGACTCTAGTCCTAGTAGGATTCGGCCCCACCCTTTTCTCCTTCTACCGGAGGGGGGAAAGGGGAAGGAGAGGGAGTAGGAGAAGGAAAGGGGGGTGGCGCCCCCTTCCCAAGTCCAATTCGGCCTCCTCCCTTGTGGGGGAGCACCAGCCCCTTGTGGGCTGGTTAGCCTCCCTCCTATGGCCCAGAAGGTCCATATCTTTCCCCGGGGGGTTCCGGTAACCTCCCAATACTCCGGAAAAATGCCCGAATCACTCGGAACCATTCCGATGTCCGAATGCAACCTTCCAATGTATGAATCTTTACCTCTCGACCATTTCGAGACTCCTCGTCATGTCCATGATCTCATCCGGGACTCCGAACAATCTTCGGTCATCAAATCACATAACTCATAATACAAATCGTCATCGAACGTTAAGTGTGCGGACCCTACGGGTTCAAGAACTATGTAGACATGATCGAGACACATCTCTGGTCAATAACCAATAGCGAAACCTAGATGCTCATATTGGCTCCTACATATTCTACGTAGATCTTTATCGGTCAAACCGCATAACAACATACGTTGTTCCCTTTGTCATCGGTATGTTACTTGCCCGAGATTCGATCGTCGGTATCATCATACCTAGTTCAATCTTGTTACCGGCAAGTCTCTTTACTCGTTCCGTAATGCATCACACCGCAACTAACATATGGAAGCTTCACACGTGAGTGTCCTAGCAAGGATATGCATGTGGCCCAAAAAGGTGTTGTGTGATGTTTGAATAGCCAATTTCACAATTTTGATGTGGCACGTGCCTCGGAAATCAAAAAGTCCCGACACTGAGTGAGATGTACTTGTTCACGGACGCGTACGTATAGTATATATGCTAGTCCCCTCCCACCTCTTTGACGTGTACTATATACCACCATAACACAAACAAAAAAGATTCTACGTTGCTGGTCAAATTAACCTCACTGCCGGCTGTTCGTCAAAGTGATGAACGACGACCTCGCGGGCCCACAGAAAGCGTCACACGCGAGTATCGAGTGTCGTGTAGGACAACCATCGACTGCGTGTGGGCAAAACATGTATGTATGAATGGGTTGTGTAATGTTTTAAATAATGATTTCACGACTCTGATGTGGCGTCGGCCTGCCTAACAAAACGCCCAACCCACACGGTGGCTTACAACTCGTAGTGTACTACGAGCCACCCGCCACCCCCAGACGCACACACCCACACACACACCGTGAATCCACCGCAACTATGATGCATGCTAAATTAATTATTCCGCGGTGAACATATATGTTACCAAAGGAGGGACCTTTTAATTTCAAAAAAATCACAGAGATCATTAAGACATTTTAGTACATTAATTGATTTATTTTCTATGGGTATAATGTGCAAAAATAAAATTTGAGCTACATGCACACATGACAGTGCACCTAAATGGATTGCAAAAACACATGTGTCTCACTGGGTGCATGTTTACTCCCCGTGCAACAAATTTCAAACATTGAGAATTTTGATTTTTAAATTCTAGTACATCCAAAACTTATTTGAAGTTCATGAAACTTATCGTGTTGTCATATGGACACCAATACAAAGTGGCATTGTACTTTTTTGTCAAATTTGAGACCAGTTTTGATGTAATCTTTATCTAATTACAGATGGGAGATTATTAATAATTGGAACCAATATCCCAAACGGATTATTTATTCGAACTGTGAGCGTTAGACCAACAATGGATACGTGCCATGCTTCGATTAAGCAATAAAGCGGCAGCATTAATCATCCAAATAGAAAAACAATATACCATGTGTCGTGCGAGCAGGCGTGAGTTAACGGGACGCATGCGAGCAGTCTGCCGCGCAGGCAGACGGGGAGGCATGCGTGCAGGTGTGTGAATTGATGGAGGCGTGCTCGCTGCACAGTGTCATCGGGAGGCGTGCGAGTAGCTGTGTGAAACTTTGGTAGGCATGACAGCAGTCCGGTGCGCAGGCTCACCGGGAGGCGAGCCATCGGTTTGACCACCGCCCACCTCTCTCCCACAACTCCCACTACTCCATATTAATGGTGCGCCCGAGCGGCAGCACCCCCCATCCTCCCCCCACACACACAATCCTCTCGCTCCGCTTGCATCCTTGACGCCGCTCTCAGTCCTCAAAGCCGTCAGTGTATGAGGATGCCGCCGAAGCGCCCCATCGGAGGGAGTAGCTACGCCGGGGCTGCTAAAGCACCGGAGCACGGCGTGGAGATGGAGACAGAGGTTGCCATCACCACCGGCGAGTTATCGCTGCACCATGACATCGTCGAGCTTCCACAGCCAGAGGCGGAGTTCCACACTGATTCCGACGACCACTCCGGCGACAACTCCGACGACAATGGACAGTTGGTTAGTCATCTATACCCATTTATGTGTCAAATAGATCATAGGGTTCTCTGGTTACTCCTGCCTCCCCCTTTTTGGAATAGAAATCATGTGGTTATGTTCTCCCAATCCATGAATCTGAGTAAGTTTTGTTAGATCCATGTAGTGTATTGATTGTTTGAATGGTATAGGTGATAAGTGATTAGTTGTTTCATCTGTGCAAATAATTTCTGCTAGTAATCCGACTAGGGTTAGTGCTCGTGCTAATAATTGCTAGTCAGGACTTGACAATTGATTTTGAATGACCTACATATGTTTGTGCCATTATTTTCTTCAAGATTGAGTGCGTACATAGGCAGTATGCTTAAAAATCAAACCATAATCTCTGGATATGTATAAATAAATAGCCATAAATTCCTAATCCTACTTCACGGCATGTAATCAATGATTTGATGCCAAATTTATTTTACTATTTGTATAGGTGTTGTCTGACGATGTGGACAGCGAGGATGAAGATGCCCAGAGGAGGTAGAAAGAGGCGAATCCTGAGGGAGATTTATGAACTCCTACCTAGGGACCTTACCGGAGATTATATTCGCCAGTTTCTTTGTTCTCAGAGGAAGGGTGTTGAAGGAAATGAGGTTTGCCCTACATTTATTTTGCAAAAATGAATGGTTTGTTGATCAGTGCCAGTGCCTGCGGCAGAATGGAGTAGGCTCCAAAAATGTTGAATTTCATTTTGGAACTTCAGATACAGAGTAATCGGAAGTCATCGTGTCAACCCCATACATGACTTCTCAGTGGCTGACCCCTTTGCAAAAATTGTGAGGTTTGAAAACCAGACTTAGAAGCGGTGATATTAGTTTGAACCTCTCTGATATCCATGTTCAGTGGATCAGCGCGAGCATTTGCAGCTGATGAGCTGAATTTCATTTCTAATATCAGTTTGAACCTTGTAATCTTCGAATTTGAGCCATATAACTCTGGAATTTGAATCTTGTAACATTTCAAGCTTTTGTGGTACAATCGTTGAGATGGCATCGTATGAGACTCGTATAGCTAGCACTATTTTGACCTTAATATGCAATGGTCTTAGATTTTATTAACCATTCTCGAATCGGTTTACCTTGTCGATCTCACAGCACACGATCTGTATAGCTAACTCGACTGCGATCTTCGACATTATTGCACACAGTTGGTTTCTTCCACCGTGTGCACTGTAGAGCGTATAATTAATTATCGCACTTGAGTGTCCATCATCACCCTTCTGTGTAACTTTGACCTCATCACCCAAGGGTAAACTTATGACCGAAGTCATTCCACACACTTCATTTTTACAAAGCTTTTTGCCAATAAACGCCCATGATTTGGGCCTCTTCTAGCCGACGCGTGGCCAAACTAGCCGAGCGGGAAGCTTCTTGTGATAAACAATGTGATAGCGAAACGAACTCACCAATGATACATTTGGCGCCTCTTGAGCCCAGCGTGCGGTGCGGTGTTGTCAAGCGTGCCTTTGGATTACGAATCCTCCGCTATGAACGCCGTGACAAGACGTGATGATTACAGGCCGGCCGGCCCCCATTTATTACAGCGGCCATTTAACCTACCCTTGTGTCTCTTCAACCTTTCGATCGTGCCCCACCATTGCAAGAAGCACACACACCACGAGAAATTCTTAGAGGGTATACAGCGCGGCTCCAATGGCACTCCTAGCGGCTGCCGACGACAAGCAGCAGTTCACCATGTGTGCCGTGGTGGACACCCACAAAAGGTTCATGGACCTCTCGGTGGTGTACACCAACGACCCGGTCTGGGTGGAGCACTCCATCCACATCATGGAGTTGTTGCTTGCCGAGGAGAAGTACAAGGTGGTGGGTTCGACCTCGAGTACACCAGCGCGCGTGCGAGGTCTCAAATCCCAAGGTCGCCGTCGCTCGGATGTGCGTGCGCCACCACGTCCTCGTCTACCACTACTGCTGGCCACAAGGCCTTGCGAAGTTCGCCAGTGTCGTGGTATTCTCAAGGGGGCTTCTTGAGTGAGACAGATGCCACAAGGGCTTAGTGTGAGGTAAGACTGCTGCTGATAGGACCGGGAGCGGGTATCGAGTAGCAGGTGGTTTACCCAACCGTAGCTCTCGGAGATAATACTCCCTCTTCTGCATGTGCAGTGTATCTGGTTTATCAGTGCAGTGCTCTGGAGCTGTGTCGAGCTCGATGCCATAGGCATCTGGCTTCGTATATGTCTCACATATGGCATGCTAGTGCCCGGATGAACATGCGTGCTCTAGTGGCCAAATGGCACTTGGCCGTGGGTGTGTCCGTGAGCATGTGTGTGCCCATGGGTGTCCATCCCCTGGATGGATGGATGTGTGTAAGGATGGCAATGGGTAGGGTATGGGCAGGGTAGAGCAATACCATACCCATACCCGTATAGTCAGTGGGTACAAAATTCTACCCATACCCGTACCCATGGGTATGAAACTTTACCCATACCCATACCCGACGGGTACCCATACCCATTGGTACCCGACGGGTAGAACAAACAATACACAAGTTGTTCACAATTTTATGCTCATTGATAGCATATTTGAAAAAAATCAATTATCTCAGCTCAATAATAGGCAGACGAGTAAATGACATATATCAAAATTTAGAAATCACAACATACTCTTAATTCAATAGGAGTAGACGCGTCACATGAAAAATTAATGACTAACTGACGTCAACTTAACATTAATTCACAAACAGGCAGGGTATGGGTATACCAGCGGGTACAAGTTATACCGTACCCTACCCATGACTTAATGGGTAGGGTATGGGTAATACCTATGGGTATAAAAGTATGCCCATACCCTGCCCATCTTGGTCTGGTACCATGGTACCCGTACCCGTTGGTAAAATTGCCATCCTTAGATGTGTGCCCCTTTTATAGTGTGAGGCTAGCTTAGCTTGTAAGCTATGTGGTGGTATGGGAGCAAGGCATGGTGGGTGTCATCCTTGTCCCACAGGTCACTTCATAAGCAGTGCGGGGGACAAGTGACACTACTACATGATGGCTGAGATGACACGTGAATAGTGCTTGGGTACATCCGTCTCGTCGATGTCTCGTCGATGTCGGGTCGGGCTGCGATCGGCAGCCCGGCTGGTTAAGCATAATCGGTCAGCCGGCAGCCCGGCTGGGCGATTGGCCCGGGCGGAAGCGGTCGGACGAGGAGCAGCAGAGGCGGCAGGCGGTCGGTGAGGGATTTTGCTAGCCCCGATGTCTTGAATAATTGTCTTGCCGTCTTCGAGATATTCGTGTCCAATTACTTCGACAGTAGCCCCCAAGCCTCCGGGCAACTTGGCAAAGTTGGGCGGAGGTTTTTTTTGACGAGTGTTCATGGAAATGATCATGGAAAAGACAAAGTTAGTCCTCGCAGATATATCAAATGTTTTCTTTTAGCATTGCAAGTTTTATGTGGAGGGTGCCGACTCGGTTTCGTCCGAGCCCCTTCAATCTTTTTCATGTTCCCTCCACTCTTTGGCTTGTGCTCTCGCTTGCCGGACCGCCGCTCTGCGGTCTGTGGCTGAAGTGGGCATGAGCGGAGTGTCTGATACTCGGACTACAGGAGCAGATTTGACCGGCGAGATACTTGTAAAGGAAAAGGGCGAATCGCCCGAACCGTTTTTCTTCCCGGACGTTTTTCATGTGGGTGGCCTCCAGCGTTCACTCTTGCTAGCCGGACAGCCGCTCTGCGGTCTGTGACTAAGAGTGGGCCTTTGATACTGCGCACGCTACTAAGCCGTCTGCGGGAACTAACGTCTCGAACCAGCGGCCAGCCCGAGCCAACTCGGCTGGCCCAAGGCGAACAGTGATGCAACTGTAATGAAATGCGAAGGTAGCCCCTGAGCATCGCTCGGGGTTATCCATGCTTGCGTGATGCAAAAATATGCGGGTGAGGAGCTCACATTGATTTTCGTGTAGTCGTGGTCGTCGAAGACACCGGCGTGACTCGGCGCTTGCGGAGCGCGCCGGCGCACCCACTGGGTGTAGCCTTCAAGCCTCCGGGTGCTCGAAGTGGGGCCCGGCCGATCAGGCCTGACCGTCCAGACGGTGGAGCGGGATGCAGCCGAGTTGGCATGGCGCAGCCGGCCAGGCGGCGAGGCGGGTAGGCAGGCCGGGCCGCGTCCGGTCGTCCAAGTGACGAAGCAGGCGGACGGATAGACGGACGTTGTTTCTTTTTTTCTCTTTGTCCCTCCACACAGCCGGACGGACATTTCTTCTTTGTGTCCAGCCGGGTAGGCAGCCGGCAATAATTTTCCAGCCGCCTCTCTCTCTCTCTCTCTCTCTCTCTCTCTTCTTTTTCTTTCTTCAGCACCCGGCATCTCTCTCTTTTTTTTAGCACAACCGGGTCCGACTCTTTCTTCTGTCCTTGTTCTTTGCTTCTTCCTCAGCCCGAGCAGCAGGGCAACCGCAGATGATGTGTGGTGACCCGGGCAAAGCCGGCCAGGCGTGGCGGCGACCGAGCCAGCTTAGTGGGCGGAGCGGACCAAGCCAGCGCGCGTCTGGTGACCGAGCCGACTTAGGGTGGCGGCGGACCCGCCAGAGCAGGGCGGCGCCGGGACCAGGCGAGCAGTGGCCGGGGCGGAGGGAGACGGCGAGCGCGACAATGGCGAAGGCAAGCCACGAGGCGCGCAGCCGGGAGCAGGCGCAAAACAGCGAAGGAAAGCGAGGGCAGCAAGCGGCTAGGTCGTCGCCTTGAGGCGGCGGCAGGTCAAAGCATGAACAGCGGAGGCAGACGGCAGGAGGAGGACCAGCGACTTCGGAGGCGATGGGCTGGGGCGGAGCAGCGGCAGCGGCAGGTCGCCGGGAGGCGGAGGAAGGAGCCAGCCTTGAAGCCGAGGAGGAGCCAGCAGCGGCGGGTCAGAGGGAGGCGGCGGCAGGTCGCCTGGATGGTGGAGCGGCGGCCTTCGAAGTCAGCCAGCTCGTCGGAGCCGTGGAGGCGAGCAGCGGGACGGAGACAGCGAAGGCCGAGTCACAGGCGCCAGCCAGCAGGCAGCGCAAGAGCCGGCAGGCGGGAGCGGACCAGCGAGGCAGCGGACGGCTGGCGGGCGGGAAGGACCCGACAGCGACCGGAGGAGGCTCGGCAGGCGTGGCCCGGCAGGGAGGAGGCGAAGCAGCAGCGCGAGGAGATGCAGCCGAGTGTGGAGGACCCGACCAGTGGCGGGCTGGCGGGCGGCGTGGAGCAGGTGGCGGGCGCACCGACCCGGAGCCCGGCGAGGCGGGCGGCAAGCCGGCAGGCGCAGGTGGCCAGCGCGGCAGGGGAGGCCGGGGTCTGCGGGCGAGGACGCAGAGCCGCGCACAGGCGAGTCCGGACCAGCAGGGGTGCGTGCAGACGAAACTCCGACAACAGCGATACTCGAGCAGGCAACAGTAAGAGCAGTAGGAGGCATTGGCTGCAGCAATGGAGGGAACAGCAGCGTTCCAGCAGCGGGCACGAAGCGCACGGGCATGGCCAAGGCGAGCTGAGGGATGGCAGCACGCACAGGGAGGCGCGGCCATGACGCAGCGTAGAGATTTTTGGTGGAGTATGTCTTGGGCGTCAACTGTATAGGCAGCGCGTGACCATTATACAGCTATTATATGTGGCTAGTGTTTGACCATGGTTGACTGATGCATCTAGCTAGCTTGTAGATGATATATGGAGGAGCCAGCGGGCGTGTCGGCCGGAGCAAGGCGTAACGCGGAGGAAAGCAGGCGCGAGCGGCGCGTGGATGGCCACGGTCGACCGAAACGAGGCCCAGCAGCGTGCATGCAGACGGACAACCGGCGTCATAGCGGTGGTGATGACAAAGCGCGGCCGGCGGCGAGGCGCGCCATCCAGCGGCGCTCGAAGCGGGTCGATGTCGAGCCCGCGAGCGCTATCGGAGAGACGGTGCGACGCCACGGCGGTGAAGACGAAAAATGGTCCCGCCCGGACTACGAAACCAGCAGCAGCGTGGTAGCATAGTACCACACCACGGTGGGCGCCAACTGTCATGGTATTCTCACGGGGGGCTTGCTAGTCGACAGATGCCACAAGGGCTTAGTGTGAGGGTAAGACTGCTGCTGATAGGACCGGGGCGGGTATCACGAGTAGCAGCGTGGTTTACCCAGCAGAGCTCTCGGAGATAATACTCCTACTGCTGCATGTCTGAGTGTATCTGGTATATCTGGTACAGAGTGCTCCTGGAGCTGTATCTGAGCTCAGTGCCATAGGCATCTGGCTTCGTATATGTCTCACATGTGGCATGCTAGTGGCCGGATGAACATGCGTGCTCTAGTGGCCGAATGGCACTTGGCCATGGGTGTGTGCGTGAGCATGTGTGTGCCCATGGGTGTCCATCCCCTGGATGGATGGATGTGTGCCCCTTTTATAGTGTGAGGCTAGCTTAGCTTGTAAGCTATGTGGTGGTATGGGAGCAAGGCATGGTGGGTGTCATCCTTGTCCCCTGGGTCACTTCATAAATAGTGCCAGGGGACAAGTGACACTATACATGATGGCTGAGATGACACGTGAATAGTGCTTGGGTACATCCGTCTCGTCAGTGTCTCGTCGATGTCGGGTCGGGCTGCGATCGGCGATCGGCTGGTTAGCCTTGATCGGTCAGCCCGGCAGCCGGCTGGGCAACCGGCAGGCGGAGCGATCGGACGGGAGCCGGCGGGAAGCGGCAGGCGGTCGGATGAGGGCTTTGCTAGCCCCGATGTCTTGAATAATTGTCATGCCGTCTTCGGGGTATCCGTGTCCAATTACTCCGACACCAGGTTTGTCAACAGCCCCCACTACATGTTCGCTACGGTGGACATCACCAACGATGTAAAGGCGCTCGAGAGTTCGGGCATCGCCTGCCAGAACCTTGTTGACATCCAGGGCCAATACAAGATCTGGGGCAGCAAGGAGCATGAGAAGAACTCACTGGTTCACCTCGCCGAGGCCATCATCGACCCCTACTACAGATACATGAAGGATTCGTGCAACAAGTACAAGCGTGCGTGGCACTCGGCCTAGATGGAGAAACTCGACAAAGCTCACGTCGTGTCTGCTGGCCAAGGAGGCGTACCACGAGCTACGACATGTCTGGCGGATCGTTGACATGAGGAAGTGCCTTCTTCCCCAAAGCGGTCGAGGATCCAGCGGAAGCGAGCAATGGCAGCGTCGTCGCAACAATAAGTAGATGATTAGATCCTCGTTTCTCCTACTTTAGTATGCATGTAATTGATTACTTTGGTGTGTGCAAATATTATGTGTAGTCACTTGTGTAATTGTATGCTTAATTTGGTTATGCAATGCTGTCTTTTTAAGTATATATGTTGATGCTCTGTAGACAGAGCGTAGATGTTGTGCGGACAAAGAAAATCACATCGCACACGGACTAAACAATGGAACCCGTCAGTGATGTTTTCATCAATCACTCACAATTGTATACCAACAATCATTTGCTCATAACAAACACGGCTTGTTAGCAGTAATCGTCTGTGTTGTTATCGGTCTTGGCACACGTTTCCGATTACAAACATGTTTGCCTCGTATCACACACATCTTGTTCATTTGAACCGTTTCTGTTCTCATGTCTCAACGCAAACAGTTCATCCGAGTGAACCTCATGCCGTATATCGCACACCTTTGATCTGGCTGACTGTTTCTTTTGTGTTGCCTAATCACAAACAGTTCATCCGAGTGAACCGTATGTTGTACATCGCACACACACACCTTCATCTGGCTGCCTTTTCTTTTGTTCCTCCTCATCGCAAACAGTTAATTGAGCTAAAACGTATGCCCTGCATCGCAAACGCAACTAAAATCTGAACCGTGTTTTATGCATCCTCCATCACAAATGTTTTGCACCTTTTTTGATGGGTTTTTACACCACCGTTTGTGATTATGGCATCGCACACGGTTTCGTTGAAAGGTCTCTGATTGTAGTGTCGCGTTAGCAGCATCCTGTAGTAGTGTATGCATGTTTTTACCTTCACCGTTGTAGCGGATAAGAGCATCTAAAACAGTGAGCGGTTATCCAGACACTTAAACAGAAAAAAAATACCAAAAATATTAAGCGCCATGTATTCCAACGCTAGGCGCTAACGAGCAACGCCAAACACGCTTAGAAATAGATGTTCCAATCTTAGCTGGGCGGGGTTGGTGCTCGCTGCCTTGTTTTGTGTCGATGAGGCACTGGACGTCAGGAATCTACGATGCAACCGCCGATTGGCTTGGAAATTTTTTTGAACACCCTCCCCTGGCGCTCAGCATTGGTGATGTCTTGATGAGCAACTTATTTAAGCCTGGTTGTGGCTGGTGTGTCGTATGTTTTATTGTCGATCGCCCAATGGATTTTTTGAAAAGGATGATAAGCCCCGGCCTCTGCATCGAGCAATGCACACAACTATATATTTCCTAATGGATGAAAGTCGATGCCTTATAGCTACAGTAATATAGAACAACCCTGTTGAAAGGACCAACATGGCGACTAGAGGGGGTTAATAGGCGTTTTGAAACTTCTACAGATTTATCTTTATCCTAATGCGGAACTAAACTAAAACAGATACTTTTCAAGCACAAATCCTAAATATGGTAGGCTCAACTAAGTGCACCAACAACCTATGCTAAACAAGATAGGCACTTAAGGAAACTAGCAAGCACAAACTATATCACAAGATAGGGGTTTGGGGTAAGTGGTTTGTGGCTCAAAATGATGGTTAGAATGTGTATCAACAACACCCAAACCGGTGAGGAAGAAGATCTCTTTTATAGCCAACCCCCAAAACTAGTCGTTGGGGTTCCGACAAACACTTCCTCAACACCCCGTGCCCACGGGGTCCCATGCCCACAGTACAAGCTTGTGTGCATGGGGGGGCGTGCCCATGGCCTGAAAACCCCGTGCCCACGATGTACCCAGAAACAACCCAAAGCAGGAAAATGAAACATGCATGACTTTGGCATACGAACTCTGAATTTGATGATCTTGGGATCGTTTTAAAGCTATGGAAAAGCCCAAGGTCCTTATGTGGAGAACCACCCAAGATCAATAAGAAAAAAATGATGCGCAAAGGTTTGAGCTCTCTACATGCGATGTGATCAAGCTACTTGCTCGAAAGTCCCTCTAGATAGTACAGTTGCCAAACCTATAATCCGGTGTCCCACCAAGCCCCATGAGACCGGCAAAACTAGGAAAACCTAGCTAAGGTATACCTTTGCCTTGCACATTTCATTTGATCTTGTTGATGACGTTAATGCTTGCCTCAAGTTGGAATCTTTTTCTTAACAACAATCGCTTGGTGAAGATATTCGAATTTCTTCACATATTGCAATGAGTGAATCCTTCTCTTAAGCACATATTCACATGTGCATGACCCCAATGTGGACCGCAAGCTTCAAAGCATATTACCTCCGGCTTCTCATCTTGCACTTGGACTCCCCAAACTTGACGACCATCACCACTTGATGGCATTCTTACATAGGCTACTCAAAATCTTTCTTTTGATGCAAGCCCATGAGAAACACCTAACCCGCATAGACATAGAAAACACATAGCATGGGTTAGTACACAAAACACAATTCACAATTACTTACCATACCACTAGATCACTTGATCCCACATGGTACATTGTTTGTGCTTGTGAGTTTTTTTTAAGGGGTTAGACAGTAGGAAAGGCTCCTACTGCGTATATATTACCAACTCACAACTAGTACAGGTTACAAGTGTTATGTTACATATGCATAAATGGGAAAAGGAGGTGTGCCAAGAATGGTACAAGGGGCAGCAGTTTGAGAATCAGAGTGTATAATTACAGCTAAGATATAGAGTTAAGTAAGTCAGCCACCAGCTGCTTCTTGTGGGGGGGCACTCTGTATGTGATGTTAGCAAAGTCTCTCTTGAACCTAGCCCTCCAGGATGAGATTGATGGGTCCACCTTGCGAAAGTAGTTGTTATTCCTTTCTTTCCAAAGGCTCCAAGTTGCCACCAAGAAAACATCCATGATCATCTTCCTGTGTGTTGACCATCTAGACACTGGCGGAGCTACATGTGACAAAAATGGGCCATCGTCCGCCCAGTCCAAAGCAAATATAGTGTAGGACTGAAGTAAATTGGGCCACGAGGCCAAGAAATAATGGTCATCCTTCATACCGACCTGCCCAGCTTTGGCTACGTAGCTCCGCCACTGCATCTAGATACAATCTTCAAGCTTCATCCTGGTCAACCAACATCTTTACTTCAAGCTCTATATTGGTTTCTTGAAAGCCATAATGAACTCTTCATTTTACTTCATTGCTTCAAGACTAGATCACTAATTACTCTTTCTTGACCATATCAAGTTTCACCATGAACATCATATTGGTCATCACTTGCTCTCCTAAATGCCCCATCACAAACTCTTGAGAGGGATAATGAACTCTTCGCTCTAGTTGCTTGCTTCAATGATCAACCAAAATCCAACACATGAGCTCATCATGATCTTCTCTTGATACCATAGCTTGAATTCTTCTCTTTAATTATACTGTCAAGACCTTGATCCTTATAAGCCTAAATGTGGATCCTCCAGTGGATTCCACCTTGAACATATTTGAGATCCTCCAATGGATTCCACCTTCAACATATTTGAGATCCTCCAATGGATTCCACCTTCAACATATTTGAGATCCTCCAATGGATTCCACCTTACACAAGAGCTTGAATTCTTCTCTTTAATTATACTGTCAAGACCTTTGAGATCCTCCAATGGATTCCACCTTTAACATATTTGTTTAGACATGGATATCAATCTTGATAACTTCATTAGATACATCCAAAGGCCAACTAGTATCCTCAGTAGGCATGAGACCCCAAGAGTCAGACCCTAGGCCTCGTGGGCACGAGGGTCAGTGACCCCGTGCGCATGGGGTATCCATAGAATTTAACACTCGACCCCATGTGCACGGGGTCAAGAAGCCCGTGTGCACGGGGTGTCCAGAGAGATTTCCCTGGACCCCGTGGGCACGAACCCTGGACCCCGTCCGCATGGGGTAAGTAGAGAGGATACCATGAGGACTTCTTCGAGAGGCTTTTGATGGAACTCTTCCCAAATAAATCCAACATGCTTCATGCATCACTATGAAACATTTCTTCATATGGGATACAATGCCATTGATGCTCCATAGGAATTGTCATTCGATACCAAAGCTAAGAGCAAATCTTCATCTTTATGGCAATCATCCTTAAGGCTCCACTGTAACGTACCTCTAGCGACTAGATCGGATCGGGGCAGGAAGGAGGGGAAGAACAGCGGTAGGTAGAGGAGGAGGGAATAAGTATTGAGAGGGCGAGAGAGAGAGAACAACTCTCCTCGTCAGTCTGTTCCAGATTACAATCGATGCCTTCCTGGCTCACACCCACTGTCGGAGTAAATGACCACGGGTAGCCTAGCCGGCTACCCCTGGGACCTCTGAAAAATTATAAGCCAATCAAGCCGTCCAAACATCCAAGACACAGGGCCGCCTTTCCCCGGCCGACTGACCCTCAGGCCGGCTGTCAGGAGGCGGCCCGTACCCAAAACCTACAGGAAGAAGGACATTAGAGGGCCGGCTCCCTAGGAGCCGGCCACTAGAGGGCCGACTCCGCGGAGCCGGCCACGAGAAGGCCGACTCCAAGAAGCCGGCCCCCCAGCAAGCGGCCAAGGCCACACCCTCAGAATCTGTACCCACATAACAGTGATGAGACGGGGCGTGGCTACAGTGAAGCCTGCCACCCACGCATCCCGGAGCGCGCATGGCCACAGTGCGCCGTACGGGGCGGCCATCACCCGTCCGGCGCGGCACTGTTGCCATGCTGACCATGACGTCACCCACGACGAGCAGTCAATACGAACCGCAGGCGGCGGGCCCCTCCGGTCAGGGAGACGCCCAAAGGCGGCTCGGCCTCCCCCAGTTGGCCTGAGATATGGCCGGCTTCCCATAGCCGGCTTGATCCCTCCCTTGAAGGAAGCGCCTCATTAAGGAGACAAGACGAGGTAACACTACAGTGATCGCCGCCAAGGCGGCGGCACTGTAGCCATGCTTACCCCGACAAAGCCCTCGTCATCAGGATTGAAGCAACAGTAACCAGCCCCTGACAAGGCCCTCAGCGGTAGGGCCAGCTTGTCGACCAAGAAGCTGGCAGCCGGCCGGACCCACCAGTCGGCGGGCCCCAGCGACCGGCGGAGAAGCCGGCGAGCGTAGACACTGATGGCTAGGGCCCGCGTCCAGCCGGATTACCATTGTACCCCTGGGGGGTAGGCCTATATAAACCCCCCAGGGCACCCATGCAAAGGGTTGATCTCTTAGAGTTTTACCACATAGAGGGAAGAGGAGAGCTAGTCGTGCCCTTCTTCCTCTCACCGAACAGCTCAAGGAGCCTCTTGTAGCCACTTGTTCATCTAGTGATCATGCGGAGACCCCTCAGAGCAGCAGTATGGGTGTTATCTCCACGGAGAGCCCCGGAGCTGGGTAAGATTCGCCGGCGTGCATGTCTTTGCCTCATCCCGTTTCCAGGTACCGGCGATGTCTTATTGGCTCCCACAATGATAAGCCACCCGTTGGCATATGTCGCACCTACCACCCGACATTTGGCGCCCACCATGGGGCCAGGTGCACCGTCGTCCGGAGATCTATTCTGGACGGGAACCTTCTTCCTCCCCCTCGAGCGTAGCCAGCCAGGCACGCCCGATGGGGCTTGCCCTGACACGCTGCAAGGCGTCGCTGACGCTTGCGCGGCGAGCTGCCTCACCGATCTTCTTGGCGAGGCTCGCATCTCTGACGAGCCCGCCTCTGACGCGGGCACAGGCTGCCCCGAGAGCCACCTCGTCAACCTCCTCAACCAACTCCACGTCTCCAGCGAGCCCGCTGTGGATCTGGAGTCGGTCGGCTCCACCGACCCGATGCTTGTCGACTCTGACACAACATCACTCGACGCTTTCCCCACCAACGTCGTGATCTTCAACGACCTGCTCCCCCAAGCCGACAGCTGTGGCAGTGTCATCACCGAGGTGCTGGTCATCAGTCACGGTGGCCCCTCTGGCGAGAACGTCCACGACGCCCTGCAAGCGGCGCTACACGACCTGTCCGCCCCTCTCCCGGCTGACGCCGATGCCGAGGCACTGGAGGCGCGCCGCCTCGCCCTCCACGCGGAGGGCCAGAGGATAGCTTCCATGAGACGCCTCACTGAGGCTCACCAGCGCGAAGTCGACCGCGCCGCCTTTGGCACGCCACCCCCTGACGGGCCGAGTCGAATCAGCGTCATCAAGAAACGCGGCGCAGTCATCGTCGACATGCTGGGGGAGGACCGCCCAGTCTATGCCACGCCCCTCGAGAACCTACGCGCCGCCCAGGCGGCCGTAGAAGAGCTGAACGGACTAGGGCCCGACGAGCTCCCCTATATGGCCAGACGCATCCAGCAACTGATTGGCGCGGCCGCAAAGCGGCATGAAGACGGCGCTCACGCCGAAAGCCCTCCCCCGCGCCGAGAGCACGGCGCGACGTCACGCATGTCGACCACGGGCAACACCCGTGCACGACGAGAGAAGGAGCCGGCTGCCAGCCGCAGCCGAACCCGGATCTCCATCGAGCGTGACGCAGAAGGCCGTCCTCGAGCTGTGGAGAGGCGAGGCAATCCGCCCCCTCCTCCACCTCGCAGGGAAAGATATCCCACCCTACCGCCTGTCACGCATACGACCCTCAGCGGCCGACTAGGCCGCCGCGAAGGAGTCGGCGAAAACGACGCCCGCCACCGGATCGACCGCCTAGCGTGATCCCTGGCATTGGAAGAAGAAGATGATGTCGGTCCGCCTTGCTTCGGCCCCCACATCCGCGACGAGCCCTTCCCTAAAGGGTTCTCGCTCCCAAGAGACACGCCCAAGTACAACGGCTCTGTGAAGCCGGAAGATTGGCTGATCGACTACTCCACCGCAGTCAGCATAGCGAACGGCAATAGGCGCGTTGCCGTGAAATATGTGCCCCTCATGCTTCAGGGCACGGCGCGAACCTGGCCCAACAGCCTCAAGTCGTATAGCATCAACAGTTGGCTAGACTTCACCAAAGCCTTCATCCGCAACTTCACCAGCACCTACAAGCGGGCTCCCAAGCCCAGACAGCTCTCCTTGTGCGTACAAGGACCCACCGAGTCGACTCGCGACTACCTCACGTGTTGGGCCGAGCTCCGCAATTCCTGCGAGGGGGTGCACGAGGTTCAAGCCATAGAGTACTTCACCGCCGGGTGCTGAGAAGGCACCCTCCTCAAGCACAAGCTTCTCTGCGACGAGCCGACTACCCTCGACGAGCTACTAGTCATTGCGGACAAGTACGCTACCGCCGACTCCTCGATGAAGACCGAGCTCCGGGTGGACGCCTCCGGGAAGGTACTCAACCCGGCTCCCAAAACGCCGGCTGGCGGCTCCGGCCGACGTTCGTACCAGAACGACAACAAGCGCAAGGGCCCAATGCCGCCTCCAACCAGTCAGCAGGTGGCCACCGTCGAAGACGAACAACCTGAGGGGCGGCCCGCGCCCAAGAAGCCGAAGGGCGGCAGGGCGGCTTGGCAGCCAGCTTTCTCCTACGAGCAAGCCCTTGATGCCCCTTGCAAGTTCCACAGCGGCGCGAAGCCGTCCAACCATACGACCCGGAAGTGCCACTGACTCACCCGAATCACCAAAGGCGAAGGGCTGGTGCCACCTCCGTCAGCTGGACCGCCGCCTCCGGCTCCTCAACAGCCGGCCGCTCGACCAGCAGTCGGGACCATCCAAGACGAGTTCCCCAACGAGCATGCCGCCTACGTCGTCTTCACAAGTCAGCCTCAGGACCGGCGCAGCCAGCGCCGACAGCACCAAGAAGTCAACGCGGTCGCCTCCAACAACCCCGAGTACATGCACTGGTCAGAAAGGCCTATCATCTGGAGCCGGGCCGACCACCCAGAGGTGATGCCATCCCCGGGCTCTTATGCATTGGTTCTGGAGGCAACCCTAGCCACGGACAGACTTGCTGCCTGATTCTCCCGCGTGCTGATAGACGGCGAGAGCAGCATCAACATCCTGTACCGAGACACCATAGAAAAGCTAAACATCAAGGCCAAGCACCTCATGCCAAGACGGACCGTGTTCCATGGCATTGTACCCGGCCTGTCCTGCTCACCAATCGGCAAGATCAAGATAGATGTTCTCTTTGGAGACAAGGATCATTTCCACCGAGAAGCGATCTGGTTTGAAGTGGTGGACCTTGAGAGCCCCTATCATGCACTGCTTGGCCGACCTGCTCTGGCCATGTTCATGGTTGTGCCCCACTACGCCTACCTCAAGATGAAGATGCCAAGTACCAAGGGCATCATCACCATAGCCGGCGATTACAAGAAATCCTCCAAGTGCGTTGCAGCCAGCAGCCGGCTGGCCGAGTCCCTTGTGATTGCTGAAGAGAAGAAGATATTGGACCGAGTCGTGGCCATGGCCGGCAAGCAGCCAGCCCTGTCCCCCGACCCCAAGGAATGTGATGCCCAAGGTTCTTTCCAGCCGGCCAAGGAAACGAAGAAGATACCTCTGAACCCAGAGCACCCAGAAAGGTTTGCCATCATTGGGGCAAACCTGGACAGCAAATAGGAAGGCGAGCTCGTCGATTTCCTCCGTGAGAATCAGGACATCTTTGCATGGTCCCCCAAGGACATGCCGGGTGTTCCGAAGGAATTCGCCGAGCACAAGCTACACGTCCGAGCGGATGCAAAACCAGTCAAGCAGCCCCTCCACCGGCTGTTGGAGGAGAAGAGAAGGATTGTAGGAGAAGAGATAGCCCGGCTCCTGGCAGCCAGTTTCATAATGGAGGTGTTCTTTCCGGAGTGGCTTGCCAACCCGGTTCTCGTGCTGAAGAAGAATAACAAGTGGCGCATGTGTATAGACTACACAAGACTCAACAAAGCCTGCCCCAAAGATCCCTTCGCCCTGCCAAGAATTGATCAAGTGATAGACTCCACAGCCGGATGCGAGCTGCTGAGTTTCTTGGATGCCTACTCGGGCTACCACCAGATAAAGTTGGACCCGGCTGACCGCCTGAAGACCGCCTTCATCACGCCATTCGAGCTCACATTTTGACTATGACATTCGGCTTGAGAAATGTCGGTGCCACTTTTCAGCGTTGCATGCAGAAATGCCTCCTCAAGCAACTCGGCAGAAATGCCCACGTCTATGTAGACGATATCATGGTGAAGACGGAGAAGCGCGGCACCTTGCTGGAAGACCTCAAAGAGACATTTGAGAACCTGCGCCGGTTTCAGATCAAGCTCAACCTCGAGAAATGCGTGTTTGGAGTACCAGCCGGCCAGCTTCCAGGCTTCCTGGTCTCCGAACGCGGCATCGAATGCAACCCAGTAAAGATCAAGGCCATTGAGAGAATGGAGATTCCCACCAAGCTGCGAGATGTCCAGAAGTTTACCGGGTGCCTGGCCTCCCTGAACCGCTTCATCAGCCGGCTTGGAGAAAAGGCTCTCCCCCTCTACCGACTCATGAAGAAAACCACTCACTTCGAGTGGAACGACCAAGCCGACCAAGCTTTCCATGAGCTAAAGAAGATGCTTGTACGCCGCGCCTTGGCGGCGCCGACCGAGAAAGAGCCCATGCTCCTTTATATTGCCGCCACCACCGGGTGGTCAAGATTGCCATCGTGGTCCAGCGCCCGAAAGAAGGCCGAGCTCAGCCAGTCCAGAGACCATGTATTACTTAAGTGAAGTATCGTCCACCTCGAAGCGTAACAACCCGCATTACGTAAGATGTGCTATGGTGTGTACTTCGCTGCCAAGAAGCTGAAGCCCTACTTTCAAGAGCACCCCATCACGGTCGTATGCACCGCCCCGCTCGCCGAGATCATAGGCAGCCGGGACGCATCCGTCTGGGTGGCAAAATGGGCAATTGAGCTGGCCCCTTACACGATCTTCTACCAGCCTCGCACCGCCATCAAGTCCCAAGCGTTGGCCGACTTCCTCGTCGACTGGGCCGAGACCCAGTACCTGCCGCCGGCTCCCGACTCCACTCATTGGCGGATGCACTTCAACGGGTCCAAGATGCGCACCGGCTTGGGAGCCGGCATCATCCTCACCTCTCCCAAAGGCGACAAACTCAGATACACATTGCAAATTCACTTCACCGCCTCCAACAATGTGGCCGAGTACGAGGCACTCATACACGGGCTCCGGCTAGCCAAAGAGCTCGGCATCCGCCAGATCCTGTGCTATGGCTACTCGGATTTGGTGGTCCAGCAGTCATCTGGTGACTGGGACGCCAAGGACGCAAACATGGGAAGCTACCGCTTCCTCGTTCAGCAAATCAACGGGTATTTTGAAGGATGCGAGTTCCTCCACGTGCCACGGGCCGACAACGAGCAAGTAGATGCCCTGGCACGAATAGGCTCCACTCGACAAGCTATACCAACCGACGTCTCTCTCCAACGCCTCTTCAAGCCGTCTATCAAGCCATCTCCAGAATCCGATTCCATCTTCATGCCGCTTAACCCCGACGTAGCCGGATCCGGCTTGGGGAACCAAGCAGGCGGCCCGGGGACTTCGATAGGCGGCTCGGGGACTACCGTAGTCGCACCCGGCCTGGGGACTACGGTAGTCGGCTCGGGGACTACATCAACACCACAGGCGGTGGCCAACTCCAGCTCTTCACCACCCAGCCCACCCGCCCTGGTTGCAGTAGCCGTGTTGGCTATAGAAGAAGTCACAGCTCCATCATGGGCTCAGCCCATCCTTAACTTCCTGATAAACAGAGAACTGCCGGCTGACGAGATCGCGGCAAAACAAGTCCAACGCCGAGCCAGAGCATATACAATTGCTAACAGAGAGCTCGTCAGACGCAGTGTCACTGGAGTCTTCCAGCGCTGCGTCGAGCCAGAGAAGGGCATAGCAATCCTCAAGGACATTCACCAAGGCGAATGCGGCCACCACGCAACCTCAAGATCCCTTGTTGCCAAAGCTTTTCTCCATGGATTCTTTTGGCCGACTGCTTTGGACGACGCCAAGGAGTTGGTCAAACATTGCAAAGGGTGCCAAGTCTTCAGCTCCAAGCAACACCTGCCGGCTTCGGCACTCAAGACCATTCCCCTCACCTGGCCTTTTGTCGTCTGGGGACTGGACATGGTGGGCCCGTTCAAGACGGCGCGTGGCGGCATGACACATCTGCTCGTCGCCGTGGATAAATTTACCAAGTGGATCGAAGCAAAGCCGATTAAGAAGCTGAATGGGCCGACTGCCGTGACATTCATCGCAGATATTACAACTCTAGTAAATGACCATGGGTAGCCTAGCCGGCTCCCCCTGGGACCTCTGAAAAAATTATAAGCCAATCAAGCCGTCCAAACATCCAAGACGCAGGGCCGCCTTTCCCCGGCCGGCTGACCCTCAGGCCGGCTGTCAGGAGGCGGCCCGGCCCCAAAACCTACAGGAAGAAGGACATAAGAGGGCCAGCTCCCCAGGAGCCGGCCACCAGAGGGCCGACTCTGCGGAGCCGGCCACGAGAAGGCCGACTCCAAGAAGCCGGCCCCCCAACAAGCGGCCAAGGCCACACCCTCAGAATCTGCACCCACATAACGGTGATGAGACGGGGCGTGGCTACAGTGAAGCCTGCCACCCCTGCATCCCGGAGCGCGCATGGCCACAATGCGTCGTACGGGGCGGCCATCACCCGTCCGGCGCGACACTGTTGCCATGCTGACCATGACGTCACCCATGACGAACAGTCAGTACGACCCACAGGCGGCGGGCCCCTCCGGTCAGGGAGACGCCCAAAGGCGGCTCGGCCTCCCCCAGTCGGCCTGAGATATGGCCGGCTTCCCATAGTCGGCTTGATCCCTCCCTCGAAGGAAGCGCCTCATTAAGGAGACAAGACGAGGTAAGACTATAGTGATCGCCGCCAAGGCGGCGGCACTGTAGCCATGCTTACCCCGACAAAGCCCTCGTCATCGAGATTGAGGCAACAAGAATCAGCCCCGACAAGGCCCTCGGTGGGGGCCACTTGTCGACCAAGAAGCCGCAGCCGGCAGGACCCACCAATGTCGGTGGCCCGGTCAAGGAGAAGCCGGCGAAGCGAGACACCGACGGCTAGGGCCCGCGTCCAGCCGGATTACCATTGTACCCACGGGGTAGGCCTATATAAACCCCTGTGGCACCCATGCAAAGGGTTGATCTCTTAGAGTTTTAGACACCACATAGAGGGAAGAGGAGAGCTAGTCGTGCCCTTCTTCTTCCTCTCACCGAACAGCTCAGGGAGCCTCTTGTAGCCACTTGTTCACCTAGTGATCATGCGGAGACCCCGCAGAGCAGCAGTAGGGGTGTTATCTCCAAGGAGAGCCCCGAAGCTGGGTAAGATTCGCCGGCGTGCATGTCTTCGCCTCATCCCATTTCCAGGCACCGGCGACGTCTTATTGGCTCCCACAATGATAAGCCACCCATTGGTATATGTCGCACCTACCACCCGACACCCACCGAACATATATGCTCCACTCCACCCACGCACGCACTCACAGCCAGCTCACCCAATCAGTCACGGCCCTTTGGGGAATATTCGGTCTCACTCTTGCACGCTCATTGCCTCCTGGGCCCTTTGTTCGGTCTGCTGCACGCTGGTCAGGGGTCTAGTCCCAGGCGTGACATTCTCCCCGTTGATGTCCGACTTGTCCCCAAGGCGGTGTAGTAGGGAAATGGAGGAGAAGAATCTCAGGATCCTCCCACGTAGAGAGAGAGCGAGGCAGATCATGCCACTGCACGAGCACCCGCTCCGTAGCCTTCCCTTGGACCTGCACAGTACGCTGATCAGTTACGTGAAGTGGCACATGGAGTGCATGGAGAACGTCATTGGAAGGCGGAAGCTGCTTGTCCGCGCTCTCGCTCGCACCCAGCGCACGCTTAAGTTGTGAAACGTGCACCACATTGTGGATTTTGCTGGATTCCGGTAATGCCAATCGGTACGCCACGACGCCAATGCGAGCTTCAATCTTGTATGGTCCGTAGTATCGGAATGCCAGCTTCTGGTACGGCCTCTGAGCCAAGGAAGTTTGGATAAATGGTTGCAGTCGGAGGTAGACCATATCACCAACCTGGAACTCTTTGTCCGTACGGTGCTTGTCTGCTTGCTTTTTCGTACGATCTTGCGCTCTCTTCAAATGTTGTTGCAATAATTCTGTCATTACTTCCCGCTCTTGCAGCCACGCTGTCAAATCAGGAACCGAGCTCTCGTTGACTTGCGCAATCCCAAATTCTCGTGGCAGCGTCCCATAGAGCACTTCGTATAGTGTTCTTCCCAGGGCCGAGTGGTAGGTAGTGTTGTACCAATATTCTGCCAAGAACAGCCATTTGATCCAATTAGCGGGGCACGAATGGACGGCACATCGGAGATATGTTTCCAAGCACTGGTTCACCCGCTCGGTCTGGCCATCTGTCTGGGGGTGGTAGGACAAACTCATCCGGAGCTGCGTCTTCGAGAGAGTGAACAGTTCTTGCCACAGAGTGCTTGTGAATATTCTGTCTCGGTCAGAGATGAGTGCCAAGGGTAGTCCATAAAGGCGGAAGATGTTTTGCATGTAAATGGTAGCCACGGTCAGAGTTGTGAAGGGATGCTTCATTGGAACGAAGTGAGCGTATTTGGAGAACTTGTCAACCACCACCAGGATCACATCGTATCCCCCCGACTTGGGCAGTCCTTCAATGAAATCTAGTGACACCACTGCCCACGACTGCTTGGGAATTGGCAGGGGCTGGAGTAGACCAGCTGGAGAAACACGATCAGTTTTTGCTTGCTGGCAGATAGTGCAGCTCCGAACAAACTGCTGCACCATTCCCTTCATGCCCTTCCAAAATAACAGGCATTTAACTCTATTGTAGGTGGCGTGAAATCCAGAGTGCCCACCGGTGGCGCTATCATGAAGTGCCCGGATCAGTGATGTTTGGATCTCCTCGCTGTTGCCAATCCAGATGCGTTTCTGGAAGCGTATAACCCCATCCTGAAGGGCGAATTATTCATCATCCTTGCCCGTAGTGAGAGCTAGACGAGTTAGCAGCTGTTGCGCTGCCGGATCCTGCCGGTAGCTATTAGTGATCGCCTCTAGCCAGGCCGGCTTGCAGAGCGAAATTGCCGCCAGTTCTGCGTTGGCATCCGGCACCCGCCGAGATAAGGCATCCGCTGCCTTGTTCGATATCCCAGGTTTGTACTGAATCCTGAGTTGGAGGCCTACTAGCTTGGTGAACGCCCGCTGCTGAATGGGGGTGTTGAGGCGTTGATCTGTCAGGTTTAACAGGCTGCGTTGGTCTGTTCTGATCAAGAATTCTAAGTGCTGCAGGTAAGGCCTCCACTTGTCCACCGTGAGCAACAATGCTAAACACTCCTTCTCATAAGCCGAGAGTCCCAAATTCCGCGGTGACAATGCCTTGCTGAGGTAAGCGATGGGGTGCCCCTCCTGCATGAGAATCGCACCAATGCCAATGGCACTTGCATCTGTTTCAACCACAAACTCCTTTTGGAAATCTGGTAATGTGAGGACCGGGGCTTCCACTAGAGCTTTCTTCAGGGCACAAAAAGCAGCTTCAGTCGTTGGCGTCCAGACAAAGATCACATTCTTCTTAAGCATGTCTGTGAGGGGACGACTGAGCACTCCGAAATTGTGAACGAATTTGTGGTAGTAACCAGCCAGGCCCAAGAACCCCCTCAATTGCTTGACTGATGTTGGTTGCTCCCATGTCTGAACTGCCTGCACATGTTCATCGAGGGTGGCCACCCCTTGCTCGCTGATACAGTGTCCCAAGTACTTAACCTGCCTTTGTGCAAACTCGCATTTGGAGCGCTTAGCATGAAGGGCGTTGTCACGGAGGAGCGTCAACACCTGCCTGAGCAGCCGAATGTGTGCCTTGAGGGTTTTAGAGTGCACCAAAATGTCGCCCATGAAGACCAAGACCCCGTGCCTCAAAAGGGGAGAGAACACAGTGTTCATGCCGTTCTGAAAGGTACCCGGGCCATCTGACACTCCGTACGGCAGCACACGGAACTGGTAGTGGCCATTGTGCGTTCTGAAGGTTGTCTTTGCTTCATCTTCTTCCACGAGCCGTATTTGGTGGTATCCTGCCCGTAAGTCCAGTTTGGAAAACCAACTAGACCCACACAATTCATCCAGCAACTCATCTATAACGGGCAGAGGGTATGAGTTATGGATTGTGATAGCATTGAGATGCCGGAAATCCACGCAAAACCTCCAAGTACGATCTTTCTTCTTCACCAATAGTACTGGGGATGCGAAAGGACTGCAGCTTGGAACAATCAACCCGGCTGCCAGCATCTCTTTAACTTGTCGTTCAATCTCTGTCTTCTGCTCCGGGGTATATCTGTACGGCCTTATGTTCAATGGTTCCGCGCCTGGAATCAGAGGGATGGTGTGATCCCAGGACCTGTGCGGGGGAAGAGTTTTTGGTTCCGAGAACACCAAGGAAAATTGGTCCAAGAGCTCCACAATTTCTGACGGCAAGTCTTGCTCCTTCTGTCCTTCTGTCATCGCATAGAGCACCACCACATGAGCCACGCCATTGCTCTGCTCCAACCTGTGCAATTCCATTGCTGAGATCGGCTCGACCTTTGACAAGTTGTTCTGGACCCCGCGCAGCCGGATGTTATCTCCACTGTGCTGGAATTGGAGAACTTTATCTGCCCAATCCACCCACATTGGTCCGCATTGGACTAGCCAATCCATGCCCACTACCATGTCGTAGCAGCCCAATGAGAGAACATGCAAGTCCGTTTGAAACTCCTGACCCTGTGTGCGCCACTTGCAGCTTGGCACCCACCCCGAACAGAGCAGAGTACCCCCATCAGCGATCTTCACGGATACTTGCTCAATAGGCCTGATCTGAGTGGCCATATGTGCAGCCACTACCGTGCTCACGAAGCTGTGCGAACTCCCTGAGTCCACCAGGATTAGAACTTCGAGCCCTGCCACTTCTCCCAATAAGCGAATCGTGTGCGGCGTTGTTTGCCCAGTCGTTGCTACCTTGGATATGGACATGAGAATTTCTTCATCTGAATCCTCTGCCTGGTTGGGTAGCACTGCTTGCTCTACTTGCAGCAGCTCGAGAAGTTCCTCGACCACATGCAATTGGACCGTAGGAGCACATTGATGTCCTTGCCCCCATCTTTCGCCACACTTGAAGCACAGACCGCGTGCACGCCTGTAATTTCTCAGCGCTGCGACGCGATCCTCACCGCGAGCCGCCCGATCAGGGGCGTTGGCTGCGTCCAAGGCCCGACGATCTTCCGTGGCCTCAGGTGGCACCTGCAGCAAGGGGCGCGCCGGAGGTGCCCCCATTGCGAGGAGAGGCCGTGCCGCCTGCCTGGGTGGAGGTGCTGGGTATTGGCGTCTGAAATTCCCACGCGGCATCACCTACAAGAGTTCTTCCTGCATAGAGGCCAAAGAGAAGGCAGTATCCAGATCCTTGGGTTGATGCAACATGACTCCAGCGCGAATGTCGTGCCGGAGTCCTTCGAGAAATTGCGTAGTAAAATACACAGAATCGAAACCCAAATTGTGAGCTAAGATTTGGTGCATTAACTCTTCAAATTTGTTCATGTACTCACCAACACTACCCTTCTGCCGCAACATGTTAAATTGGCGGATATGGGCTTGATAATGCTCCCTCCCAAACTTATCACACAACCCAGAGCACAGATCCTCCCAAGTAAGGTTCGCATTCTTCGCCTCCTGCAACTGCAGCCAACGAGCTGCGTTTCCCGAGAAGTGAAGAGTAGCCAGGCGAACCCACAACTCAGATTGCACCCTGTAAACTTCAAAATACTTCTCACAACGTGATCTCCAGAACTGTGGGTTATCACCATCGAATGGGGGAAAATCCACCTTGGGTAGAGCCCAATTGACATGTCCCCCTGGCTGGTACCCCCTACTCTCCGTTCCCCGCCCTTGTTCTACCAGATCGAGACCAGACTGAACGTGGGGAAAATTTCGGGAGTGAGACGCACCATTGACCGGAGGCGGTTCTAGGGTGGTGACCACTCCATGAACCTGTCCCCCAGAGTTGTGGATCTCATCGTGGCCATCGGGCCCGTGGAGCCCCAGGCTGGTTCACGTCGAGGACGAAGCCCTGTGCCCCACCGCGTCGCCCTCCAGAGCCGGATCTGGATCAGGGGGCGTCGCCGCTAGCGCCGGGTGGATCGCGATGCGCCCGACTTGTGACCGCAGCTCGTCAACTTGATGTTGGATGTGCGTCACCGCCGGCTGCCAGAGCTCCAGGGAGGTCTGGATCGCATCCAGCCTCGCATCCGTCGCCACCCAGCTGTCGTTGACGGACTTGATGAGCGCCGCCAACTGCTCCTCCATCGCCGCGTCTTGCTCGCCTTCTTGGTGGTGTAGCGCGGTTTCGGGTACGCCGTCTCCAGATCGACTGACCTCTGATACCAAGTTGTAACGTACCTCTAGCGACTATCGGGGCAGGAAGGAGGGGAAGAACAGCGGTAGGTAGAGGAGGAGGGGATAAGTATTGAAAGGGCGAGAGAGAGAACAACTCTCCTCGTCAGTCTGTTCCAGAGTACAATCGATGCCTTCCTCGCTCACACCCACCGAACATATATGCTCCACTCCACCCGCGCACGCACTCACAGCCAGCTCACCCAATCAGTCATGGCCCTTTGGGGAATATTCGTTCTCACTCTTGCCTGGCTTGCTGTCGCCTGGGCCCGCCTGTTCGGTGCTGCACGCGCTGGTCAGGGGTCCAGTCCCAGGCGTGACATCCACCTATGTAGTATCCCTTTAAATATATCTCAGTGAAAGCATTGGTCCATAGAGATAGTTATTAATTATCAAAACCACACTTAGCGGCTACATGCCCTTTCATTCTAGCCTTAAACCCTACCTCGTTCCCTTGATTACTCGATTTCTTGTCCCAAATTCCCCTTGATCCTACCTGACTCCCAGCGGGGGTCGGGGGGGGGGCGGTAGAGGGAGATATCCCGTATTTCTGTTGGCACACCTAGTGCTGGCTCAAGCATATGCATCACAATTTGACCCGAAAAAACAATGAAGAGCTATATCACTTTCCCAGACTCAGAAACCACCACATTCTGTGGAAGACGAGGGTGTGCCCATATATTACGATTTGGGAAATTAAATTTGCATAGATTGGATCATGTTATAAAACGTGAGATGGAAACAAGATTGGTCGTGTGCGCAACTCGCAGGATGCATGTGTAGTAATGCCATGCATGTTGTTGATACTTGAAAAAAAAATCGACAGAGTTGACCTCTGGAACGTGTTATCTTTTCTCAGAGTATCCGTGCGTTGGTCGCTGAAGTGGCCTCGCGCATGCATATTGTCAAAAATTATGGAAACCAAACCCGTGTGCAGGTGTATGGGCATGGGAGAAGCAAAACAGAGCGTACGTACGACAAATGCTCAAATCTGAAGCAAGTCTGGCACAGGAAAAATAATGTAGACAAAAAGAATCATGACAGGCATGAAATTGCATGATTTGCATGTAGCGTATAAAAATGAATCTATTTATGCATATCTTCTTTTCTACGTATTTGTCCATGAGTTGAATTTGGCGGTTGTATTGCAGGGTGTATGATGTCAGTGAGGAGTCGGAGTAGCGAGCACGATGCATTTGGTTGATGCTTTGACCACGAGCCTGGACGTTTGTTGCGCGAAGCTACCCACCGTGTGTTGGGGGGGTTGACTCAGTTTTCACTGCACGACTTGGGCCCTCTGGTGCAAAGCAAAAAAGATAAAAACAAATGACACGGTCAGTGTCTAGGTGAGAAAGACATCATTGACTGATTGACAAGGTAAAACCAAGTTGCAGTAATAAGGATGGTAGTGGCAGATGTATAAAAGAATTAGTAAAAGCAGGTATCAGGTGTGGATGATTAAGTTATAATTAAGCAAGCCGGCATCCATCGGTATGAACGGGACTGATGATTGCATCGCATGTATGGTATGAATGTATGCATCATGCATGAGCACCGAGTAGTCGTGCGCCCCTCTCCTTGGCGCCTCCCCAGTCTCGACGCACCTCTTCGATTCCACTCCAGTTGGCTGATTGGATGGAACCATTCAAATACAGCCATGGGCGTGGACGCGCTTCCTCATTACTACCTTTCTTCCATTCCATTGCCATTGCCGCACCACAACAGATGAGGGGGGAAAGGTAACCTTCCTTTGCTCTTGCTCTACATTCCCAATTCGCCTTCCTGATTGCATGCACCCTCTATGTAATCTACTGATTCATCGTTTTCCTTTCCTTACAAAGCAAAACACTCTTGCCATTTATTCTCCCCCTTTTCCTGGAGGAAAAAAAAAAAGAGAAACAACCTGCATGCATCCATTTGAATTTCGTTTTTGCGTCACCCAGGCTGCGTTTATTGGTTGTTATGATCTGCCGATTACGATTTGATTTCCTGTATGCTGTGCTTTCCAAATATGTCTTGGCAAAAATAAACCTACAGCGAGACTAATGTCAATGTTTTCCTTTGTTTCGTCATATTATTCGTCCTGCAGATCAGCCACAAGATAACAGCATAGCAACAACATCACGAGGAAGAAGAGAGTCAAAGTAAAGAGCACGTACGGAGGAGGCCATGGGGTCCAAGGGAATCCTCAAGAACAGCGGCTCCAGCCGCGTGCCGCCGCACGGCCCCAGCAAGCCACCGACAGCGCCAACATCGGCGCCGCAGGTGGTCTTCGGGCGGCGAACCGAGTCTGGGCGCTTCATCAGCTACTCGCGCGACGACCTCGACTCAGAGATCAGCAGCGTCGACTTCCAGGACTACCATGTCCACATCCCCATGACGCCCGACAACCAGCCCATGGAGGAGGACGGCACCAAGGCCGACGAGCAGTACGTCTCCAGCTCGCTCTTCACCGGCGGCTTCAACAGCGTCACCCGTGCCCATGTCATGGACAAGCAGGGCCCTGACTCCGACATGGGTCGATCTGGCCCCAAGGGCTCCATCTGCATGGTCGAGGGATGCGACAGCAAGATCATGCGCAATGGCCGTGGGGAGGACATCCTCCCCTGTGAGTGTGACTTCAAAATCTGCGTCGACTGCTTCACCGATGCCGTCAAGGGTGGCGGCGGTGTCTGCCCCGGGTGCAAAGAGCTTTACAAGCACACCGAGTGGGAAGAAGTCCTCTCCAACTCCAGCAATGAGCTGACACGGGCTCTGTCGCTGCCACATGGGCCAGGGGGCAAGATGGAGAGGCGTCTTTCGTTGGTGAAGCAGGGCACTATGAACAACCAGTCCGGTGAGTTTGACCATAACCGCTGGCTCTTTGAGACCAAGGGGACATATGGCTATGGTAATGCCATTTGGCCAGACGACAATGTGGACGATGATGGCAGAAATGGAGTACCAGGGCACCCCAAGGAGCTCATGTCTAAACCATGGCGGCCGCTCACCCGCAAGCTCCAGATTCCAGCTGCTGTCATCAGTCCTTACAGGTGCCATCTTTTTTCCTTAAAAACATGTGCCATTACTGTTACCTGCCAACCAAAAGTTATATGTACGGGTTAATGCCTAAACAAGAAGTATGCTGGCTTACCCACTAACACAAGAATAACGAATCGATTGATTTTACATTAAACTAAAGGAACTGCAGCTTTGCATTACCCTCTCATTAGGCCAACCCCTAATAAAATTGATGGTGTTAAAAAGTGATTAAAGCCAGATGCTGTTAACCTTCAAGTAACTGTAGTCTAGCAAAGAGAAATGCTACAAGGAAGCCAAGTAAATAGCCCTACTATACCAATTGGTTTCAATACCAATCAAATGCATATATAGAGTGACTGAGTTGTCAATTTCAGCCAAAGATCATAGTATGTGTACAGACTAGTTAAAAAGTGTGCCTATACAGTAAGCTTGCAATTTTCTTCCAAATACCATAGCATGTGCACACAGATTAGTTTAATGTGTTCTCTGTCACAAAACTTTACAAAAATCCACATATAACAGTTGAAAAGAAAATGCAAAGATCCCACACTTGCATAGTATTCTACTACTTGTTGGTTCAAATTTCAGTTACACAGAAAATATACCGATATTTATTAATACTCCCTCCATTCCAGAATATAAGGTGCACGCATTTTTCGAGATTTAGCTTTGACCATCAATTAAACCAATAATACATAAATCATGTTACTAAAAAATTATACCATTGAAAATTTCTTTTGAATATGAATTTAATGGTATATTTTTATGACACATAACCCACATTGCATTGGTTAAATTTATGGTCAAACTTAAATCTCAAAAAGCGTGCGGACCTTATATTCTGGAATGGAGGGAGTACATGACAACATCTAGGTGCATTGCTATTTTGTGATACCATCCTCTTGTCTGAACTGTCTCTTGCATGCAGGCTCCTTGTCCTCATCCGCTTGGTTGCACTGGCCTTCTTCCTCATGTGGCGTATCAAGCATCAAAATGATGATGCCATCTGGCTCTGGGGAATGTCAATTGTTTGTGAGCTCTGGTTCGCATTGTCATGGGTGTTGGACCAGCTTCCAAAGCTTTGCCCTATCAACCGTGCTACTGATCTCTCTGTGCTTAAAGAAAAGTTTGAGACACCAACGCCGAGCAATCCAACAGGCAAATCTGATCTCCCTGGAATTGATATCTTTGTGTCAACTGCTGATCCAGAAAAGGAGCCGGTCCTGGTCACAGCAAACACAATTCTCTCAATCCTTGCAGTTGACTACCCTGTCGATAAGCTTGCATGTTATGTGTCAGATGATGGAGGGGCACTGCTGACCTTCGAGGCGATGGCTGAGGCAGCAAGCTTTGCTAATTTCTGGGTGCCATTCTGCAGGAAGCATGACATTGAACCCAGGAACCCAGACAGCTACTTCAATCTGAAGAGAGATCCTTTTAAGAATAAGGTGAAGGCCGACTTTGTAAAGGACAGGAGAAGGATCAAGCGTGAGTATGACGAGTTCAAGGTCCGCGTTAACGGCTTGCCAGATTCCATCAGGCGCCGCTCTGATGCATACCATGCCCGTGAGGAAATCCAGGCAATGAATCTTCAAAGGGAAAAGATCAAGGCTGGAGGCGATGAGCAATTTGAGCCAGTGAAGATTCCCAAGGCAACATGGATGGCTGATAGCACTCACTGGCCTGGTACATGGATTCATTCGTCACAAGATCATGCACGTGGTGATCATGCAGGAATCATACAGGTACTGATTCGATGATGGTCGCGTAAACACAATTTCTGGTCTAGACCTAGTTATTTACATGTTTCTTCTATATCACAGGTTATGCTGAAACCACCAAGTGACATGCCAATGTATGGGAACATTGAAAAGTCACCTCTTGACTTTTCAGAAGTGGATACAAGACTTCCAATGCTGGTGTACATGTCACGTGAGAAACGTCCGGGATATGATCACAACAAGAAAGCAGGTGCCATGAATGCATTGGTTCGTGCATCAGCCATCATGTCCAATGGCCCCTTCATTCTTAATCTGGACTGTGATCACTACGTTTACAACTCAAAGGCCTTCAGGGAGGGCATGTGCTTCATGATGGACCGTGGTGGTGACCGACTCTGCTATGTGCAGTTCCCTCAGAGGTTTGAAGGCATTGATCCTTCTGACCGGTATGCTAACCACAATACTGTTTTCTTTGATATAAACATGCGTGCTCTTGATGGTCTGCAAGGACCAGTGTATGTCGGCACTGGGTGCCTCTTCCGGCGAATCGCCCTATATGGCTTTGACCCACCTCGTTCCAAGGATCACAGCCCAGGCTTTTGTGGTTGCTGCCTCCCACGACGCCGCAAGGCATCTGCTTCCAATGCTAATCCCGAGGAGACAATGGCTCTCCGTATGGGTGATTTTGACGGGGACAGCATGAACCTCGCCACATTCCCGAAGAAGTTTGGAAATTCCAGCTTTCTGATTGACTCCATCCCAGTAGCAGAGTTCCAGGGAAGGCCCTTGGCTGACCATCCATCTGTCAAGAATGGGCGTCCACCTGGTGCTCTAACAATTCCACGTGAAATACTGGATGCATCCATTGTGGCAGAAGCAATCAGTGTAGTTTCATGTTGGTATGAGGAGAAGACAGAGTGGGGCACTCGTGTGGGGTGGATCTATGGATCTGTCACTGAGGATGTTGTGACAGGGTACCGCATGCATAATCGTGGATGGAAGTCAGTGTACTGTGTCACACAGCGTGATGCCTTCCGCGGCACTGCCCCTATCAATCTCACAGATCGTCTTCACCAGGTGCTTCGGTGGGCTACTGGTTCTGTCGAGATCTTTTTCTCTCGGAACAATGCATTGTTTGCCAGCTCCAAAATGAAGGTATATGCCCCTCTAGACTTTCTATTTCTATCCCTTACTAAAGTAGACTCACCAAAAATATGACAAAACCATTTTTTCTTCACAGGTACTACAAAGGATTGCATACCTCAATGTTGGCATATATCCCTTCACATCCATCTTCCTCATTGTCTACTGCTTCCTTCCAGCACTCTCCCTTTTCTCAGGGCAGTTCATTGTGCAAACACTCAATGTCACCTTCCTGACATACCTACTTATCATCACCGTCACGCTTTGTCTCCTGGCCATGCTGGAGATCAAGTGGTCTGGAATTGCACTGGAAGAGTGGTGGCGAAATGAACAATTCTGGCTTATTGGTGGAACTAGTGCTCACCTAGCTGCTGTGATGCAAGGTCTACTGAAAGTTGTTGCAGGGATTGAGATCTCATTCACACTCACATCAAAGCAGGTGGGTGACGATATCGATGATGAATTTGCAGAACTCTACGAAGTAAAGTGGACTTCATTGATGATACCACCTCTCACCATCATCATGGTGAACCTTGTTGCCATTGCTGTTGGCTTCAGCCGCACAATTTACAGCACAATCCCGCAATGGAGCAAGCTTCTTGGTGGAGTGTTTTTCAGCTTCTGGGTGCTTGCCCATTTATATCCATTTGCAAAGGGGCTCATGGGCAGGAGAGGCAGGACACCCACCATTGTGTATGTCTGGGCTGGATTAGTTTCCATCACTATTTCATTGCTCTGGATTGCAATCAATCCTCCATCATCAGCTGCCAATCAACAGTTAGGCGGGTCATTCTCTTTCCCTTGACCCAATTCATGCTGAAGCTTCATAGCTCTTGTTGGATTCACATACTGATTGCTGAAGACAACAGTACAATATTGGGTTCCCTAGCAGGCCAAAAGGGCACTCTATGAACCACATTCTCATAACATGATGGGTTAATCTGCAGCTGAATCCAGATCAAGTTACAACAATTGGCATAGGATATCTCTAGTATATTATCATTATTTTTGGTTGTAATGTTTTGTCAGTATGTCAATAATTTACATTACACAATCTCTCGCATTTGAGCTTAATGTCATTCTTTGGTCACCACTCTTACTATCTTTCTTGACAAAATATGATTGTCATAGCTTACAAGTACCTGACCTTTCGGGATACAACTTCCTACAATTCAGAGTTGGAGCTCACCACTCCTATTCAGACCAATAGCGATATCATAGAAATGTTTGTGCACATTCCATATAATATATAGACATGATAGTGCTAAAACGGATACAGAAATACCATTTTCTTTGTAAAAATAATACATCAACGCAAATTACTAAAAAATGGACTGGGAAATTCCTAAACTGCAAATAGTTAAAAAAAAAGAAATTGTGCGTTGCATAGTTCAAACTTATGTAACGATGATACACTGTTAAACTATATTCTGAAGAGAATGCACAAGGGTACAATTTGAAAATTGCTGTGGAGAAACAACTAAAGTATACCTGCAATTTCTTTCAAATCTAGCCCATGGGCGGCATTGCAAAATCATTTAGGTGTAAGCCCCTTGAAATATAGTACATCAGCATTGTGTCATGGAAAGATCCAATATTGACAAAAACAGACTGCCTCATTCTCGGTGTTAAATCAAACTGCACATGTCTCACCAACCTGCATCTGAGTAGAACCCAAAGTTATGGATACATTTTAAAATTTATCAACATAATGGTGGGATGATATTCAAAAGGTATGTACCTACGAGGTAAACATCTCTTCAATAATTATGGTAATTTTTGTTGGGCGCTTCAAGGGAAAAATGTTATAGCAAGGATCTCTGTGTGGTAGAAATTCATTTAGAATTTCTCCAGCCTTCAGTATTTTATATTTTGTATCAATTACATCACAAAAGTGGAGATACCATAAACAGCATGCTTGTTCCATCGAAAAGTAGACTATGAAGCTGAGCATACAAGCAGATCGCATGTTGAGTCAGACACATCACTTTCAGCACTGATAGAATCCTCCAAAACGAATCTATGACCAATTGATTGAGAAAGTAACCAGCAAGTTTTGGTGTTAAGTTTCATGCCTAAATTGAGCATTTCTCTGATCAAAGCTGTTGCCGAACTGATGCGCTGCAATTTCACTAAGAGCACAACTACCACGTTGAATGAGGTACTATCCATATGAACATTGGCGCCTTCCATTTCTGTTAGTAACTGCGTGACTGCAAGCATATCCCTGGCTCTACACAGTCCACGAAGCATTACATTGTATGTACAAGTGTTGGAAGCAACTCCTGAATCCTTCATCTTGTCAAACAAATCACGAGCCTCTTGAACAAAATGACCTCGGAATAGACCATGCAGAACAATGGTGTAGCACACAGTATCAAGTGCATAATTTTGACGCACAGCCTCCCTGAGAATCCTAAATGCCATTATGTTCTGGCCCCTTCTAACAAGGCCACGGAGGATGGCTGCATGGACGTAGGCGTCTGAATCAGGATTGCTTGTGACAACACTGCGGTAGAGGTTGACTGCATGATCTATCCTTCCCAAGTGACACAAACTATCCAACAATCCAACATAACTGTAGCTGTCTGGCCTGATGCCCAAACCAATCATATCAATGTAGAACTGAAGGGCTTCAGATGGAAACCCTGACTTGCACAGAGCACTCAGCATAGAATTGCAAGCCACGAGATCATAAGAGATATCCGAGCCCAGGATTAACGTAGGGAGAAGATCTATGTTCCGTGACAACTGCAATACCTGAACCAAAGTAGACAAAGTGTATGCATCCGGCTTTATCTGGCTCCCATGAAGATGTACGTAGATGTCCATGGCCTCATCGTACCTCCTCTCCCTCATCATGCAGTCCATCAGAACATTATACATAACAAGGTCAGGGATGCAACCGTTGGATGCCATGGATCCCAAGAGCTCACTGGCAATGTCATGCCTCCCAGCTCGGAAGAGACCTCTGACAAGCGGTGTGTAAGTCACCACCGTGGGAGAAGAGCCAGAACGCACCATATTTCCCAGGGTTTGACAGGCCTCGCTTAGCCTTCCCTCACTGCACATACGAGCGATGAGACACGTCCACATGGCTGAAGTGAGCTGCTGGCCCGAGACAAGCGCATACGACAGCAGCTGCATTAGCTCGGCCATGGTGCCGGCCTTACTGCAACAGGCAAACACCGAGGCGAGGGAAGTGGCGCTGGGGAGAAAACCTTGGCTCAGCATAGCTGTGAAACAGACGCGCATCCCTGACCAATCCCCGGCTCTGGAGAGATGAGTCAGGACAATGGCATAGGTGAGGTAGTTGGGCGACGGGTTGCCCTGCACGAAGCGCAGCGCGTCGTCGGCGCAGCCGGTCCTGAGCAGGACGTCGAGGATGACATTGCGCGCGAAGGCGTTGTGGTGGAAGCCCCAGCGGGGCATTTCGTCGAACAGGTGGAGCACGAGCGGGTACAGGCCCCCGCGCCAGTAGAGCCTGAGCAGGAGCAGGAAGGTGTGGGGCCTGATGGGGCAGCCCAGGCTCTGGAGCTCGCGGAGGAGCGCGGGGGCGGTGCCGAGGCGGGACGCGAGGCGCGCGGCGGCGGGGAGGACGCGGTCGAAGGACGAGGGCGGGTGGAAGTAGGCGGGGCGGCGGGCGCACCAGAGGAAGAAGGAGAGCGCGAGGGCGTCGGAGGGGCAGCGGGAGACGGCGGCCTCGACGATCTGCGGCGAGAGGGCGGGCGGCTGGGGCTGGGGCTTGGCGGCGAAGAAGAAGGCGGCGAGCCTGGCAGGGAGCGGCGGTGTCCGCCTCCGTGCGGCGTGGAGCATAGAAGAAGCGAGTGGGCGGGGACGGCGAGGCTGGCATTGCAGGCGCGAACACGGGCGGGGAGGAGCTCAGTGATATCTGCCTAATTGCATGGAGAGGAGAGCAAGCAAGCGCCGCCGGCACGGGCACGGCGGCGGCGCTGCGTTACGTGGGGAGGAAGGAGGCTGAAACGGCAGGCAAACCTCCCAAATACGAGTACTGGACATAGTAACATTTTCTGTTGACTGTCTGGACATAGTAACATTGATGGATCATTTCACATGATATTTGATGTATGTTAAATCTGTCAAAGAAGCTTATCCAACATCGTCTGAGATGCTTTCGGCATATTCAATAGCGGACGGCCAAAGCGTGCAGATAATATCAAGGAAGTTCGGAATAGACCAAATTTAACATGGAGTCTATAGAAAAGACATAAAGGACTGAAATATCATAAAAAAGACTAGGCATGTACAGAGGTGCGTTAAAACTTGCTATCCATACACCAAAATCATGAATTGGTCACGAGATTTTATGGGCACCTCTAGCCAAGTTGGAACTAAAGGCTTTGTTGTTGTTGTTACTAAATATGTCAAAGTTGCATGGTTTCGAAATTGATGCATTCTTAGCAATGATGCATTACAAGCAATAATCTGAAGCTCCTTGATGCAATTAAAAATGAGGCCCACGCGTTGTATAGTTAGAAACCGTACGCAGCCAGAATTCAAAAGGCTCATTGTCTGGCACAAACATAAGAAAATGAGCAAGATTTTCCTGCGTGTCCATGTCCATAGCACAATGGAAGAAGAAAAAATGCCAAACCGCTGGATTGCAGATTATAAAGTTCAACATGAAAAAACTAGTGACGCCCTCTGCCGGTATGATTTCTCTGTTTCGATCCGTGATGATAGAAGCAAGTTACAAGTCCAGACCAATTGGACACCCGAGGCAACAAGTTTTCGTTATCAAGAAAAGAGCAGCTAGCACGCGCAGCACAGCCAGATGGTCTCTCGTTTTACACCGCCGCCTTGCTCACAACCAAAGCCTATTCAGAATCATTTTTGGCCAACAAGCTAAGCCGCCACAAGATCGGGGGTCTCTGCCTCAATGGACAACAGTGTGGTATGCACTTTGCCGACCCACGAGTCCAGGCGCTCACGCAACGCCTTCACCTGTGGGATGCCAAGTACTCTAGGCTGGACCCACGAAACATGAACCGTGCTGTCGACTTCATCGATGATTCCTTCTATGAGATGAACCTGCAATGGACAGGAAATATGTGAGTCTTTCAAATAGATATGCAATTCAGGGAACTCCACTGCTGCTTCAACTATAGAGGAAGCACGATTTTGGCTCCCAAGAACATTCGGGGACAGCATTACTACTACTAGAACTGATGCACAAAATCTGGAAGGAAACTGAAACAGATCTGAAGTACTACCTCCGTCCAGGCTTACAAGGACCCTCTTATTTTGGGCTAAAGTTTGACCATAAATTTATAACTAATAAAATGTAAACTACATGTCGTAAAAATTATATTATGGGAAACCTCTCTCAAATACAAATCCAACAATATATATTTTTTGTTTCATATAATTTATATTTTGTTAGGTTAACAGATGGCCAAAGTTTGACCCAAAATAAGAGGGGGGCCAATAAACCAGACGGAGGGAGTAGCACCCAGCATTCTGAAACAGATGGGAAGTAATGACACAATGGACAGACAACACAAACAGTAGACGTAAAAAAAACAAGATACGGGCATTTGTATATACCTCACACAACAACAGTTGGATTTGCAATCAAAACCCAATAATTTTTTAATAGCCCCTAAACAGTAGTACGTCACAAGTGAACAGAAAGCAACTGAATATCAATTCAGTAACACATCACGAATTATTAAAAATTGTTGTTCCACAACAACCCACTGTCTAAATATGTGTTGGGTTCTGATTCCCAGGCCATAACATAAAATACTGCAAGCATAAAACAAGAGGCATACAGCAAAATACACAAGTTTCTATGAACATGAAACGGAAATCTTATGGCAGAAGAATGTAGGAAATGGAGTTACCGAGAGGCTCTTCATAAGAAGACATTCCACTTCGCTGGTTGAAAGCTTAGTCTGCTTGGCAATAACACTTAATGGGATAGTTCTATCTTCTGATGGCCGGCTAAAGAATGCAACACAACAAAAAATATTAGGAAAAAACACGACAGGAAATGGAGGTGATATTGGAAAGTAATAGCCCAAAAATGGTACCTGAAGATTATCTCCATCAGACACAGAATATTGATCTTCTCAAGCAGTTTCTGTTCATTCTGCACCAATGCAGGCTGTGCACTAAGAGCAGCATTGTGAACCCCACAAAGCTCTTGGTAGAGAGCTAGGTTGCCGGTGTTGAACGCTTGTAACATGTGATAGACCCACTCCACCTTGGTCCCAATAAGACTATTGATCTATAAGGTACAAACAAGAGTAATTTCACTACTTCAGGAATGAGAAGTTTCAAATAGGTTTAACTCAAATCCAGAAGAAATGACGTTCATGTGCTACTAGTCAGCTTGTCTTAAACAGATATTAGTTGTAATATTAGTAGTAGTACGCCCAAATTACTTGTCCAACTAAAGGTAGTTTGCTATATTTATGCTAACCAAAAGAATCATCTGTGCTCACAACCATGGTCAATGAGTAAATATAGTGCATGCCTTTGTATACAAAAGGCTTCATAACTATTCTGTCAAACTTTTGCATAGCTTAATGATCACTCGCCTATAACTGCATACACCAACTAACAGCCAATGATAGTTCAACAATTAATACTGCTATATTTGTGTTTGATACTGTGAAAGGCACCCTGTTTCAGTGGGTACTTCAAAATCCATCCCTTTGATACTTGCAGTGTAGAATTCAAAAGAAATTGTCATTTAGCAATCAGGACGATCAAGTATGTGGAAAGATACATGTAACAGCATCCAGAAGCAAGTGGAATAGATGACATACGCACTATGCAAAAAACAAACTACAAATGCGTCAATTCAGGGCTGGGAACAATAAAGTCGTGCACGAACAAGCAACACTTAATTCAACAAAAGGACAAGCAATACTTACAATAGGGTGAGCTAACAATTCCCCGAAGTTGTAGATGTTGTCCCCCAGCAAGGCTGCAAGGGAAAGGTCAAATGCCAAGTCCTGTTTCAAGACAATAGGTATCAAATATATATAGAAATAACATCCATGGCACATTTCAGGCTATATAAAAGAAAGGACTGAATAAAACACATTCTTCTGCTGCACAATCGATGAAATTGTTAACTGCAAAACTTACCAGCTTGAATGACTCTGAGAGAGACCCTACGGTTGTGTAGGCCAGATAGAGAAGTGCATTCTTATAGAACTCAGCAAACTCTTGGAGCGACTTATGGTACTGAGACGATATCCAATAGAAGCTAGCATGGACCGTTGGATCCACATCAGTCATGCCATCCAGGGTGGTCTTCCCTTCCTCCAGCAGGTTCTTGCACTCCTTGTGGTTCCCTTTGTCAAGGTGAATTGCTGCGATCTGCATCTTGACGTGAAGGATAGGCTCATCGATCCGCAGTTCCCTGGTCTCGCGAAGCTTGGTGATTATTCCCTCAAGGAAGGTGATGGCGGCATCCTTGTCCGGATATTGGCGCGACGCTATGACCGCGAACTGGGCGAGTTTGAGCAAATTGATTTTTGTTTCGAAATCGGAGATGAAATTGTTGTAGAGCTGTATGAGCGTGTCGCCAGTCTGCAGAATAAACAGCAATTGCCGTAGAGACCAAATCAGACCATAATAGCACTCGAAATCGAATTGGAGCATGTGAGGCGCATGAGTTGCCGCATGCCAATTAACGGCGCATCTGGAGCCTGCATCTAAATCTAGGTTCTAGGTTCTAGGTTCTAGAGGGAAAGGGGGGAAGTGGAGAAGGTAGTGGAAGGGGGTAGGTACCTGTGCGGCCGGGATCTGGAGGAATTGGTCGAGCTTGAGGGTGAGCTGGTGCCAGAGCTTGCGCTGGTAGAGGTCGGTGAGGTCGGCGTACCAGTCGGCTAGGTCCGGCCGCGCCTGCCGCTGCGCCTCCACGTACTGCAGCGCCATGGACGACGGCGAGGGTGGGCCTGAATCTGAAGAAGCCTTTTCCGTTAGGGTTTGGGGAGGGGAGGGGAGGGGGGGGACAACCACCGCCAAGTAGAACAAGAGCAATGCGGCGAGGCGAGGCGAGGAAGATGAAAGTAAAACCCTAGTTTTTTTGGACGATATAAACGAGAAGGGAAATTGGACTAGGCGGCAGCAGCAGTAGCTCACCGTGCGACGGATACTTGCCGTGGAACGGAAGGGACCCGGATGGAAATCAATCTACGGGTACGGGTGGAAGAAGCCGAGCCGGACGGAGGCGACGCCAACAAGAGAAGGAGGGGTGGAGACGTGTCAGCGCAGCCTATATTGCCCAGCCAGCCATGCGGCAATGCACAAGCAGCCCAGCCCAACGAGGGCACAAGCAGCCCGGCCCGATGTGCTCACAGCTATTAATAACTAACCCTAAAAAATTTAAGTGTCCGTTTGTTTGGTCGAGATGACTAGTTAGAACAAGTTTGCAGGGATGCATCTGTATGGAGAGGAGGAAGATGACCTGGATCTTTCTGGGGAGGTTAATGATTTGATCAAGGGAGTGCGTTAGCTATGGTTATTCCGTGTTCACACCATGGAGCCTTTTAATCACGCAGCCCTGTTGAGGCAGATGAGGAACGCGTGGGCGGCAGCTAGGTGTGACCTTCAAGGTCAAGGGGCCGAATCTTTTTCTGTTCCAGTGTCACTGCCTAGGCGATTGGAAACGGATCATGGATGGAGGATCATGGATTTTCCGTTATGCTCCTGTAGTTCTGCAGGAGTACGACGGCTTCACAGATGTTGTTGAGTATAAGCTGAACAAGGTTCCGCGGTGGGCTCGAATTAAGGGACTGCCAGATGGACTGACAACAAAGAGGGAACTTGCAGAGAAAGTAGCTGCCAAGGTTGGGGAACCACCCTTCACAGTAATTGTAAATGAAGGCAAGATCAACCCAGCAAGTACTTTGAGGGTGAGGGTTTTTGTAGATGTCAATACACCGCTTGTCAGATTTGTGCCAATAACTCTCAGAGATAGGAAGAAATACCCTGTTTATTATGACAGGTTACCAGACTTTTGCTACTTCTGTGGCTTAATGGGACACACTGTGGAGGAGTGTGGGGATGAAATTCATGACCCACGCACCTGTGAGTGGGGGGGGTGGCTCTTGTGAAATCCCGAACCACCAGCTTTTGCTACAGGCGGGAGAGGGGGTTCGGAAGGTCGTGGAAGAGGAGGCGGATCAGGAGGAAGGGGTGCAAGAGGTGGAAGAAAGGGAATGGGAGGTCGAGATATGGGCAGAGGGGATGTTGATGCTGATAATGACCAGCAGCCAGCTACTATGGACTATACCCCACAGGATCCGAGCTCATATGAGACTAACAAGACTGCACGCAAGAGGCTTGTTCTGGCGGATGGTTCTGTAAACGTGCATGGACAAGGCTTACCAAACTTATCGGAAGGGTAGTCGCACAAGATTATTGCTTTGAAGAGATTCAACCTGCATCACACCTCATCTACCCCTGGTAAGGTTCCTATAGTGAAGAGGAGAAGGCAGGAAGGTGGAGTTGAGGTAGAAGAAATGGATGCAACTAATCAGGTGGCCTCCTCCGAGGAGGGGCACCGAGGATGATGAGGAGCCTATGTTGGAACTGTCGCGGAATTGGCGATCCCGCGACGGTCCGAGAGCTCCGCGACTTAGTGGAGGCGTGTGCACCGATGGTGCTTTGTATTGTGGAGACGCAGATTGCAAAGTATCGGGTGGAAGGTCTGGCAGGTAGTTTAGGATTTTCAGGTTGTTTTGAAGTAGACATTAGGGGTAGGAGCGGAGGTCTATGTCTGTTTTGGAGAAATAATATTAATCTTGAAATAAAGACTTTTTCACAGTATCATATTGACTCGGTGGTTACAGTACCAGGCAAAGAACTATGGCGCTTGTCGTGCTTCTATGGTGCAGCGGATAGGAGCATGAGGTACAAAACATGGGACACAATGAAATACCTACGCGACGAATATTCGATGTCGTGGGTTTGCATGGGTGATTTTAATGAAATACTTCGGCCAGAGGAGCAAATGGGTCCGAACGAGCGAGATAGCACGCAAATAGAAGGCTTCAGAGAAGCGGTCGATGTGTGTGAGCTAGCAGATCTTGGCTACAAGGGTCTAGACTGGACTTTTGAGAAGAGGATTGCAGGAGGAGAATACTGTCGGGTGTGCCTTAATCGTGCCCTTGCAAGTGCTAGCTGGTCAGCTATGTTTTCGTTCGCTTCTGTCGAACATTTAACGGCAGCGAAATCTGACCATAGTCCCATATTGCTGATTAACGAGTTGGAGCCAAATAATCTGAGAGTCGCACTGAAAAGACTGTTCAGGTACGAGTGTATGTGGGAAACTGACAACACTTTTGGTGCAACAATGCAGCAGGTTTGGAATCAGAATCAACCTGCGACCACAGTAGCACAATTATCGGCTAAGCTAGCCACTGTTGGGTCATCACTGAAGCATTGGAGTCGCACGACCTTTGGGTCGGTCCGGCAAGAATTAAGAAGCCTACGCCAGCAACTTGCAACCCTGAGAGCAGATCCTACAAGAGTTGGACCGGGTGAAAAGGAAAAAAGGGTACAAGATAAAATTGTGGAGATGTCATATCGCGAGGAGATTATGATGCGGCAGCGATCTCGTAGAAAATGGCTTTCTACTGGCGATAGTAATATGCAGTACTTTCAGAAGAAAGCTAGTGCTAGGAGAGCCAAGAACACCATTACTCAGTGATACGTCTCCGTCGTATCTACCTTTCCAAACACTTTTGCCCTTGTTTTGGACTCTAACTTGTATGATTTGAATGGAACTAACCCGGACTGACACTGTTTTCAGCAGAATTTGCATGATGTTGTTTTATGTGCAGAAAACAAAAGTTCTAGGAATGACCTGAAACTCCACGGCATATCTTGGAATAAATAATAAAAAATCCTCGCCAAAGATGAAGACTAGGGGCCCACACCTGTCCACAAGGGTGGGGCGCCCCCCCTCTGGCACGCCCCCTACCTCATGGGCCCCTGACACCTTCCGACGCCAACTCCAACTCTATTTATTGGCTTTCGGGAGAAAAAAGTCGAGAGAAGAAATCATCGCGTTTTACGATCTGGAGCCGCCAAGCCCTAATCTCTCTCGGAGGCTGATCTCGAGTCCGCTCGGGGCTCGGAGAGGGGATTCGTCGCCGTCGTCATCATCAACCATCCTCCATCACCAATTTCATGATGCTCACCACCGTGCGTGAGTAATTCCATCGTAGGCTTGCCGGACGGTGATGGGTTGGATGAGATTTATCATGTAGTCGAGTTAGTTTTGTTAGGGTTTATCCTAGTATCCACTATGTTCGAGATTGATGTTGCTATGACTTTGCTATGCTTAATGCTTGTCACTAGGGCCCGAGTGCCATGATTTCAGATCTGAACCTATTATGTTTTCATGAATATATGTGTGTTCTTGATCCTATCTTGCAAGTCTATAGTCACCTACTATGTGTTATGATCCGCAACCCAAGTGACAATAATCGGGACCACTCCGGTGATGACCATAGTTTGAGAAGTTCATGTATTCACTATGTGCTAATGCTTTGTTCCGGTTCTCTATTAAAAGGAGGTCTTAATATCCCTTAGTTTCCAATAGGACCTCGCTGCCACAGGAGGGTAGGACAAAAGATGTCATGCAAGTTCTTTTCCATAAGCACGTATGACTATATTCGAATACATGCCTACATTACATTGATGAATTGGAGCTAGTTCATGTCACCCTATGTTATGATCATTACATGACGAACCGCATCCGGCATAATTATCCATCACTAATCCGGTGCCTACGAGCTTTCCATATGCTGGTTCTCGCTTATTTACTTTTCCGTTGCTGGTGTTATAATCACTACAAAATACCAAAATCATTACTTTTGCTGTCTTTACTTTTGTTACCGTTACCACCACTATCATACTACTTTGCTACTAAACACTTTGCTGCAGATACTAAGTTTCCAGGTGTGGTTGAATTGACAACTCAGCTGCTAATACTTGAGAATATTCTTTGGCTCCCCTTGTGTCGAATCAATACATTTGGGTTGAATACTTTACCCTCGAAAACTGTTGCGATCCTCTATACTTGTGGGTTATCAAGACCTTTTTCTGGCGCCGTTGCCGGGGAGCATAGCCCTATTCTTTGAGTCACTTGGGATTTATATCTGTTGGACACTATGAAGAACTTGAAAGACGCTAAGACAAAAATTTATCCCTCAACTACGAGGGGAGGTAAGGAACTGCCATCTAGCTCTACACTTGATTCACCTTCTATTATGAGTAAGCTAGCGACACCTAAACCTGCCTCTGCTATTCGTTCCGATATATCGCATGTTATTGATGATGCCACTTCTGCTATGCATGATACTTATGATGAAACTACTTCTATGCTTGATACTACTGTGCCCCTTGGTGAATTTCTTGATGAACAAATTTCTAGGTCTAGAGAGAGAGAAATTATTGAAACTGATAATATTGATGAAAGTGATGATGAAGATATGCCTGCTATTCCCAAGGGTTATCTTTTTGATATGGAATCTTCTGCAGCTATTTTTGCCTGCCAGATAGATACTGAACTTAAGAGGTCTGCTAGTTAAATGGAGTAAAGAATCTCTTAGGGATGTAATGAAACCTGATCCTGCTTTTGCTACTTCACCTATTTGTGTTCCCGATAAGGATTATGAATTTTCTGTTGATCCGGATATAATTACTTTGGTTGAATCTGATCCTTTTATGGCTATGAATCAAACTGTTGTGGCACATCTTACTAAGTTAAATGATATAGCCACTGCTTTTACTAATGATGAGAGATCGCTACTTTTATATACTCAAAATATTTCCGTTCTCATTAAAGGGTGATGCTAAGATATGGTTTAATTCTCTTGATCATGGTTGTGTGCGTAGTCCCCATGATATGATTTATTATTTCTCTACTAAATATTTCCCTGCTCATAAGAAACAAGCTGCTTTGAGGGAAATATACAACTTCGTGCAAATTAAAGAAGAGAGTCTCCCACAAGCTTGGGGGAGGCTTCTCAAGTTACTTAATGCTTTGCCTGATCATCCTCTTAAGAAACCTGAAATACTTGATATCTTTTATAATGGACTAACCGATGCTTCCAGAGATTACCTGGATAGTTGTGCTGGTTCTCTTTTCAGGGAAAGAACACCGGATGAAGCTGAAATTCTATTGAATAATATGTTGCTAGGAAACATGGTAAAGAAAGGGAACCATGGGTTCAGAAACACATGCCCTTTCCTCCGAAACCATCCAAGAAGAAGGATGATGAGGATTTTGAGCGCTTTGCTGAAATGATTAGACCTATCTTTTTGCGTATGCGATTAACTGATATGCTCAAAATGAATCCTTATGCTAAATACATGAAAGATATTGTTACAAATAAGAGAAAGATACCGGAAGCTGAAATTTCCACCATGCTTATTATTATACTTTTAAGGATGGAATACCAAAGAAACTTGGAGATCCAGGAGTACCTACTATACCATGCTCCATTAAGAGAAATTATGTTAGAACTGCCTTATGTGATCTTGGAGCCGGTGTTAGTGTTATGCCTCTCTCTTTATACTGTAGACTTGACTTGAATAAGTTGACACCCAATGAAATATCTTTGCAAATGGCTGATAAATCAAATGCTATACTTGTCGGTATTTGTGAGGATGTGCCTGTTGTAGTTGCAAACGAAACTATTTTAACGGACTTTGTTATTCTTGATATTCCCCAGGATGATAGTATGTCTATTATTCTTGGAAGACCTTTCCTTAATACTGCAGGGGCTGTTATTGATTGCAACAAAGGCAATGTATCTTTTCATGTTAATGGTAATGAGCACACGGTACACTTTCCTAGGAAACAATCTCAAGTTCATAGTATCAACTCTATTGGAAAAATTCCATCGATTATATTTAGAGGTTTTGAATTTCCTCTCCCTACTGTCAAGAAGAAATATGATATACTTATTATTGGGGATGTCCATATCCCCGTTGAGGTAACTTAGTGTTATTCGAAATTTCTCCGGTTCCATGTTCATCAGAATGAGTTTGTTAACAAGACTTGATCAACCTTGTTAGTGGATTCCTTTTGATGAGCATGAGATGGATGAAACTAGAAGCACAACCTTCTGTACCCTCTTTATATTTTCTGTTATTTAGTAGAAATAGTATTTTTCTGTCTGTTTCCTGATTTATCCGTGCAATAAAAAAATATCTCGAAAATAAAAGTCTTCAGAATGCCATGCCAATTTAATATGATTTTTTTCGGGAATATTTTAGGATTTTTAGTGCAAAAATTACCATGGGGGCTGCCACTGCCACGAGGGTGGAGGCGCGCCTACCCCTCGGGCGCGCCTCGTGCCTCATGGGCCCATGGTGGCCCTCCTCCACTTATCCCTGCACCCATCTTCTTCCTTTGCCTCACACAAACCCGAAAAACCAACTCAAGCACGAGTTCTAGCCACTTTTGCTGTGATTTTTGATCTCCTTGCTCAAAGCACCTCTCGCAAAACTGCTTGGGGAGATTGTTCCTTGGTATGTGACTCCTCCATTGGTCCAATTAGTTTTTGTTCTAGTGCTTTATTCTTTGCAAATTTGTGCTGCATAGGTGACCATGTTCTTGAGCTTGCATGTCAAATTTATATGGTTCCAAGTAGTTCTAATGCTTGATATAGGCTCTAGGCACTTGTAGGAGTAGTTGCTATCAATTTTATTGAAGTTGGTTCACTTTTGTTTGAAGTTACTAAAAATTTCAGAAATTTTTCAGAGGAAACAATATGTTTAGGAAGATGTTCCAAGGTGGTTCTTCAAGGAAGCAAGGTCCCAGGCTTGCAATGCGTGATGCTGACGAGGAACCACCAAGAGACGCTCTTGTGAGGCCCTGTGAATGGCCTTCGGAAAATTTCAAGGATCAAGTGGGAATCAAATAAGAATTTAACGCATATTTGCGTAATGCCGGTCTTGAGGACTTTGAGGCTGACAAATGCCCCCAGTATCATGATCTCACAAGTTCATTTGTGAGGAGGTTTGAGTTTTCATCTTCGCGTAATTCTCCTTCAGTCATGTTTGACCTTTATGACAAATCTTATACCATGGACTTAGAGGATTTCACTTTTGCATGCAAACTTCCATCTCGGGTAGTTTCGAGGATCCCCTAAATCTGAATACGAGACTTTCTTGCTAGAATAACTGTGGGGAATCTAGAGATATAACACAAGCCACTATAGGGAGCATTCACTTTCCTGCTATACATTATTTTGCTCTCTTCATAGGTAGATGCATAAATGCTAAGGATGAAGCATGTCACATGTGTGCCTCGATCTCAAAGATTCTCGAAGTGATGTGTTAGGAGACCAATCTTATCATATGGGAGCCATTGTAGCTCGTAGGTTGCATCATAATAGACATAACATAGATTTCTTTGGAGGAATTTATGCAACTCGCTTAGCTAATTTTCTGGAGATAGACATTCGTGAGTACCCCCTACTTATTTAGATTTTGATTCTATGGTTTCCCACCAGTTTGTTGAGAGGACTAAACCACCTCTCCAGTATCGACTAATCTTTAACAAACGGCATGTTGTCCATATTACTCTTCCCGCTCCTGCCTTCTTTGATTCTCAGACAAGAGGAAGATATATTATTACCAGAGAGGAGGCAGATGAGTACGAGAGAAGAGCGGAGGCGGCTCGACGCCACGCTGCAGCTCAAGAGGCGATAGTCGCTGCATCGCAGTATGACCCTAGCTACACCTACGGGTATCCGCCAGGCTATCCCTGGCAATATACCAACTTAGGCCAAAAGCCTAAGCTTGGGGGAGTACGTATTTCTGACCAACATTACATTTATGTTCACACACACTCATTGCTAGATGTCGGTGCTCATACTCTTTCACTGTAATATCCATGGTAGTTTATTTTCCTTTTTCCTACTTTCTTCTTGTGTGTTTAATAAACCTTAAGAAAAACCAAAAAAAATAGTAGTAGTTTATTTTTCCTGCTGAAGTAGTAATAATTAAAAAGAAAACCCAAAAATATTTCCCGTTCTTCTTTTGTTTGTTGGGAGCTTTCCCGTGTAAGTAGTTTTTATTTCTTTTCTTTTCTTTGGGGGTCAGTAGGAGAAGACCATGATTAAATTGTTGAAGTGGCTCTTATATGCATCATTATTGATTTAACCAAGAGCCCATATTGCCTTGTCTTCTCCTGTTTATTGAATGCTCACAGATTCCAGCTTAGTCCAATGCACGTGCACTCTTATTATTATTCACATTGTTCGGTCGTGCAAGTGAAAGGCAATTATGATGACATATATGATGGACTGACTGAGATGGGAAAAGCTGGTATGAACTCGACCTCTTTTGTTTTTGTAAATATGATGAGTTCATCGTTCTTGATTCAGCTTATTATGAATAAACATGTTTGCAATGACAATTAGAGATCATAGTTGCTCGTGCCATGCTTGATTAGCTATGAGTTATAATGGTTTACCTTATGCGCCCACATGCTATTAAAATGGTTGTGACGTGGTATGATGGGGTGGTATCCTCCTTTGAATGATTTAAGTGACTTGACTTGGCACATGTTCACGCATGTAGTTGAAACAAATCAACATAGCCTTCACGATATTTATGTTCATGGTGGATTATATCCTACTCATGCTTGTATTCAATGTTTATTAATTTTAATGCATGTTCATGACTGTTGTCCCTCTCTAGTTGGTCGCTTCCTAGTCTTTTGCTAGCCTTCACTTGTACTAAGCAGGAATACTAATTGTGCATCCAATCCCTTAAACCCCAAAGTTATTCCATATGAGTCCACCATACCTTCCTATATGCGGTATCTACCGCCGCTCCAAGTAAATTTGTATGTGCCAAACTCTAAACCTTCAAATAATCATTCTGCTTTGCATGCTCGAATAGCTCATATATCAACTAGGGCTGCCCTTATCTTCCGTGTTAGGCGGGTTATTCTCAAGAGGAGTGGACTCCGCTCCTCACTCACGAGAAAATGGCTGGTCACCGGGATGCCCAGTCCCATGCTTTATGCAAACTAAATCAAAATAATTGCAAACAAAACTCCCCCTGGGACCCGTTGAGTGTTGGAGGCACTCGTTGTTTCGAGCAAGCCATGGATTGATGCTTGTGGAGGAGGGGGAGTATAAACTTTACCATTCTGTTTGGCAACCGCCTATAATTTGTTTAGCATGGAAGATATCGTCATCTCTTAGTTGTTATGTTGACAATGAAAGTATGCCGCTCAAAATATAATTTATCTCTATTTCAAAACCGAGCTCGCACCTCTACAAATCCTCGCTTCCCTCTGCGAAGGGCCTATCTATTTACTTTTATGTTGAGTCATCACCCTCTTATTAAAAAGCACTAGTGGAGAGCACATCTATCATTTGCATTCATTATCGTTAATTTATATCGGTATGACTATGATTGGATCTCTTTACCATGAATTACAATGGCTAGTCAGTCCTTGATCTTTGAAGGTGCTCTGCATTTATGTTTTGCGGTCTCGTAAAAGGGCTAGCAAGATACCATCTTGTTATATCATATTATGATTATTTTGAGAAAGCGTTGTCATCCGAGATTTATTATTATGGCTTGCTAGCTGATTATGTTATTGATATGAGTAAACATGAGACCTAGGAGTTATTGCAAATGTGGTTAGTTATGATCTTTGCTGAAAACCCGAATGCTGGCTTGACATAGTTACAACAACAAGAGCAAACAGAGTTTGTAAAAGTTTTTCTTTTCTCTTTCAGTTTGTCAACTGAATTGCTTGAGGACAAGCAAGGGTTTAAGCTTGGGGGAGTTGATACGTCTCCGTCGTATCTACTTTTCCAAACACTTTTGCCCTTGTTTTGGACTCTAACTTGTATGATTTGAATGGAACTAACCCGGATGACGCTGTTTTCAAAGAGAATTGCCATGATGTTGTTTTATGTGCGAGAAAACAAAAGTTCTCGGAATGACCTGAAACTCCACGGAATATCTTAGAATAAATAATAAAAAATTCTCGCCAAAGATGAAGACCAGGGGGGCCACATCCTGTCCACGAGGGTGGGGGGCGCCCCCCCCCCTGGGCGCGCCCCCTACCTCGTGGGCCCCCTGGACACCTTCCGACGCCAACTCCAACTCTATTTATTGGCTCTCGGGGAGAAAAAAATCAGAGAGAAGAAATCATCACGTTTTACGATACGGAGCCACTGCCAAGCCCTAATATCTCTCGGGAGGGCTGATCTGGAGTCCGTTCGGGGCTCCGGAGAGGGGGATTCGTCGCCGTCGTCATCATCAACCATCCTCCATCACCAATTTCATGATGCTCACCGCCGTGCGTGAGTAATTCCATCGTAGGCTTGCTGGACGGTGATGGGTTGGATGAGATTTATCATGTAATCGAGTTAGTTTTGTTAGGTTTTGATCCTTAGTATCCACTATGTTCTGAGATTGATGTTGCTATGACTTTGCTATGCTTAATGCTTGTCACTAGGGCCCGAATGCCATGATTTCAGATCTGAACCTATTATGTTTTCATGAATATATGTGTGTTCTTGATCCTATCTTGCAAGTCTATAGTCACCTACTATGTGTTATGATCCGGCAACCCCGAAGTGACAATAATCGGGACCACTCCCGGTGATGACCATAGTTTGAGGAGTTCATGTATTCACTATGTGCTAATGCTTTGTTCCAGTTCTCTATTGAAAGGAGGCCTTAATATCCCTTAGTTTCCAATAGGACCTCGCTGCCACGGGAGGGTAGGACAAAAGATGTCATGCAAGTTCTTTTCCATAAGCACGTATGACTATATTCAGAATACATGCCTACATTACATTGATGAATTGGAGCTAGTTCTGTGTCACCCTATGTTATGACTGTTACATGATGAACCGCATCCGACATAATTATCCATCACTAATCCGGTCCCTACGAGCTTTCCATATACTGGTTCTCGCTTATTTACTTTTTCGTTGCTGCTGTTATAATCACTACAAAATACAAAAAAACATTACTTTTGCTGTCTTTACTTTTGTTACCGTTACCACCACTATCATACTACTTTGCTACTAAACACTTTGCTGCAGATACTAAGTTTCCAGGTGTGGTTGAATTGACAACTCAGCTGCTAATACTTGAGAATATTCTTTGGCTCCCCTTGTGTCGAATCAATAAATTTGGGATGAATACTCTACCCTCGAAAGCTGTTGTGATCCTCTATAATTGTGGGTTATCACTCAGCTGCAGAAACAGGATGGAACGATCACTTCTGATCATGGTGAGATGGCCGATATGGTTAACGAGTTTTATGCAAACATGTACATGTCAGAGGGATGTATAGGTATTGAGGAAGTGCTATCACACATACCTGCTAGAGTTGATGGGGGCATGAATGCTAGGCTTAATGCGCCTTACACTAATGAGGAAGTCAAAGATGCACTTTTTCAGATGTTCCCAACCAAAGCACCCGGTCCCGATGGTTTCCCTGCGCATTTTTTTCAGCGACACTGGGAGCTTTGTGGTGAAGAGGTAACAGGTATGATTATTAGATTGCTTAACGGAGAGGACTCGCCGGAGGATATTAATCGTACGTTCACCGTGTTCATTCCCAAGATCGCTAGTCCAAAAATTTTAGGACAATTTCGGCCCATAAGCCTTTGCAACATGATCTACAAGATTGCATCAAAGGTCTTAGCAAACAGGTTGAAAATCATTCTCCCCGATGTAATTTCTGAAGAGCAATCGGCTTTTGTCCCTGGACGTCTCATTACGGATAATTTTATAACGGCTTATGAGTGCCTGCATTACATGAAAACAAGGAGGATTAAAAGCAATCGTTTTGTTGCGCTAAAGCTTGATATGATGAAGGCATACGATAGGCTCGAGTGGCCATATCTAAAGGCAGTTATGCTTAAACTTGGCATAAGTCCACGGTTTACTGAGATGGTAATGAGGTGCGTGTCGTCAGTCTCATTTTCAGTACTTTTTAATGGTGGCAGTCTAGATGATTTCAGGCCAACACGGGGGTTGCGACAAGGGGACCCTATCTCCCTATATCTGTTTTTGTTGGCAGCCGAAGGTCTCTCATGCTTGTTAAAGGCTCAGGGTGTTGGAGTCCCTGGACTGGCAGTGGCAAATACAGCACCTGCGATCAATCACCTTCTCTTTGCTGACGACAACCTTTTGTTTTTCGAAGCAACCAGTGAAAATGCAGCACATGCCCGGGACCTTTGAGGATATACTGTGATGCTTCAGGTCAGCGCATTAATACTGACAAATCGTCGATTTATTTCAGCAAGGGAGTTCCAGAGACAACACGGAATGAGATAAAAAATGTTATGGATGTGCAGAATGAGTCCTTAATGGAGAAGTACTTGGGGCTTCCCAGCAATGTGGGCAAGAGCAAGGACGGATGCTTTAGATATTTAAAGGACAAAATTTGGAAGCATGTACAAGGATGGATGGAAAAGTGTTTGTCGGCTGGGGGAAAAGAAGTTCTTGTAAAAGCAGTTGCACAATCTATCCCAACATATTCCATGTCATGCTTTAAATTACCACGAGGTCTGAGTGATCATATAAATGGCCTTTTGAGGAAATTTTGGTGGGGTAGCAAACAGGGTCAGAGGAAACCTGCTTGGGTGTCATGGAAGACGATGTGCAAACCAAAAAATATGGGTGGAATGGGTTTCCGCGACATTGAACTATTCAACCTGGCGTTACTGGCACAACAAATTTGGCGTCTTTTGCAAGACCCGAGTCCTTGAGTGCACGAGTGTTGTGGGCGAGGTACTATCCGCAGGGTAATATACTAGATCCAGTGCTGGGAGACCACCCCTCCCAAGTTTGGCGCTCATTGCTGGAAGGGAGAGATCTCCTTGCTTTGGGGCTGATCAAGAGAATTGGTTCAGTATCAGATAAACACATTTTGGCTAGATAATTGGCTGCCACGTGATTACAAGTTGAGACCAATTTGCCCTATTTCAGCTAACCCTCTGCATTACGTTTCAGAGCTTATTGACCCAATTACCAGAACATGGAACAAGCAAGTGCTGATGGAGCATGTTACCGGTCCGAATGTGGACGTCATAATGAATATTCCGTTAAGCTCACAGGTGCAGCCTGACTTCTGGGCGTGGCACTATGATAGAAGGGGTGTGTTTTCAGTAAGATCAGCCTACAAGATGATCAGTGGTATAAAGCATCAATGTGGAGACTAGCTTGAGCACAGACCCAGCCATTCAAATCATGAATCTGTTAGTAAGTCTTTGTCTCAGCTTTGGAAGGTAAAAATTCCGTCCAAGATAAGGATTTTCATTTGGAGATTGGCACAAATGTCATTGCCAACGGGATCAATTCGACACGAGCGAAATATGGCAACGACAGCGGCGTGTGATTTATGCAATGCAGGTCGATTCCTGGCGGCATTCGCTGTTTGAATGTCCCATTGCGCGCTGCGTTTGGGCTTTGGGCGATGAAGAGGTACTTGAACATTTGCTCTCCAACAGAAGCGATGATGCAAGGCTATGGCTGTTTTGGCTCTTTGACACTTTGAATCAGCAGGACCTCGACCTTGCAAGGGTGCTTATAACCATGTGGGCGATTTGGTGGCTCGAAGAAGAGCAATACATGATGATGAATTCCAGAGCCCGCTGTCCACAATGTGCTTTGTGAATCGGTATTTGCAAGACTTGGAGATTGCTACTGTGCGAGCCTCTAGTGCACACACGCACCCCGCACAAGCTAGAGTGCAGCGATGGATTCCCCCTGGTGAAGATGCAACAAAAATTAATGTTGATGGGGCTCTGTCCCGCAATGGAAGAATGGGTGCTTCGGCAGCTGTTTGCAGGGACAAAGATGGCTTTTACATTGGGTCCTCGGCTGTGGTTTTCGACGATCTAGTGGACGCTCCAAGTTTAGAAGCTCAAGCTTGCAATGAGGCACTTGCACTTGCTCAAGATCTCAACCTGTCGCATGCGGTTATAGCATCGGACTGCATGCAAGTTGTATCAGACATCAACGGAGTTGTTTCTTCTTCTTCTTTTGCTTTAGTTTTGAATGAGATTAGAGATAGAGCTACAGATTTTGTAAAAGTTAGTTTCCGTTTTGAAAATAGGGAGGCAAACTTTGAAGCTCACGCCTTAGCTAAGGCAGCTTCATCGCTCCCTATTGGTCGCCATTTGTGGCTAGGGATCCCACTAGACATTGCTTGTATCCCTTCTGTCTTAAACTTTGAATAAATCCCTAGTTTCATCTAAAAAAAGTCTTGTAAGCCTTTAAATATTATATTTTGAATGAGTTGGAGGAGAGAGAAGGAAAGCGGACTACTGATTAACAGCCGGCTGCAACAGGCGCTCCTAGGCTTGTTGTGAGAGAGTGAGGTGGGTCATGTCTCAAAAAAGTACTAGTACATGTTTATATGCAACTATTGTACTTGCCGGCTATAAACTTGGCTATAGATGATGTGGCAAAACCATATAGCCAGCAACTGGTTGTACTATTAACCATGCTCTTAAGGGGCACCCTTTGCAAAAGTCATTCTCATCTTCCCGGCAATGACAAATGGCGCATTGCATGTGCGCCACTTAGCGCACCATGAGAGTTTTTTTTCGTAGATTAGTTTATTTAAAAAAAATCATCTCTTGAACCATGTGTCCAAATCCCGAATTGTTTTCACCGGTGGATTTCTCGTGTCGAGATCTTTGAAACTATATCTCATCTTAATAGGTTTCGACGAACTTTTTTCATGAAAAAACTCAAAGAAGGAAGCACGGTCTTTATTCCACTTTTTTTCCTTTCCGAAAACACAACTTCTTGGAGAAGCAAATAGGCACATATTTGCAAGCACTGATTTGCTTCTCGTGGAGGCACATATTAACTTCCACGAAAAAATGTGGAAATAAAGAACCGTGCTTTCGGCTCTGGATTTTCTGGTTTTTTCTGTGAAAAAGTGGAGGCACATATTTGTTTCCACGAAAAAAAATGTGGAAATAAAGAACTGTGCTTCCGGCTTCGGATTTTTTCTAGTTTTTTCCATGAAAAGAGTTTGTCCAAACCTACTATCACAGGGGCCTAGTTTTGAAGATATCAGTGTGCTTCTCGCGGAAGCAAATATGTGCTTTCTGGTAGAAGCACAAATATATATATTTCACAAAAAAGAAAAAAATGCGGAACTTTTTTCCCTCCAAAACCTAGGAAAAATCAGGCAAAACCAAAAAAGCCAGAAAAAGGGAATAAAATACATCTAAAACCCGAAAAACACGTACAAAAAAATAAAAACAACAAAAATATCCAGAGAGAGCGCCCATCATGAGACTTGTGGCGGCGGCTGAACGCACCACTTGGAGTGCTCTAAGAGCATCAAAAGTGACCCCTGAGGTCCCTCGCAAGGGGTAACCTCCAGTAAGTTGCTCTCTTGTTTGGTTGCCATGTTAAGCTTGTCACACTTTACCATGCAAGTTTGGCTAAGGCAACCCTGTTTGGTTTACAGTCACATTTATGACAAGATTTCATTCATGCAAATTAGATCTCATATGTCATTGACTCAAAAAGTGTGTAAAATTATCTCAAGTGTGGCAAAGTGACTTCCTTAGGCATGTGTGGTAGAAAATATGACAAATGATGGCAACCTTGGTATATGAACCAAACATGATGAGTTTCGAAAGCTACTCATGCTGGGTTAGATAAGCATAGGAGCAGTTTTTACTAGAACACTAATGGCAATAAATAGAAGTATAGACTTTTCAAATGAAAAGTCATGTGTCGGCCTAAAAACTTTGGGGGATAGGCATTATCAACACCTTCATCATGAATTAATGTCTTATCATCACATGATGGTGGAAATTCTTTCGGTAGAGCTGAGGCTTATGTGGTTTAACATTCTCAAAGCTAAATATTTCCCCGCGGGTAGCCCCTTGTTTTGCTTCTGCCACTTGCGGTTCTCAGTTCTAGCGTCAACTAGCGAAAGTACGGGATGAGTTTCGTTCTCAAGTCAAGTTTGGGGTCGATGATGGTACTTCTGTGTGGTTTTGGTTGGATTGGTACATGTGGATGGGCCACTTTGTGTTTCATTTCCTTCGTTGTTTTTCTGCCGTGTTGTTCCTAACACTACAAAATGTACTCTATTAGGTGACAAAAAACCTGGTGATGAATCAGGAACCGCCGCCTAAAATCATTTTCTGTGATGGTCACCGTCACTAGTTGATTTTGCCCCGGCATGGCTCTTTGCGGCAACTTTGGTGACGTTGAGAACCAATTTTAGGCGATGTTTTTGCCGTCACTGGGCAAGTGTATTTTCTGGGACAATTTTTAGTGTCATAGAAATTTTTTACTGTCACCAATAATCTTGAACAGATTATTGCAGGAAACATAAATAGAAAAAATGAGTCCCTGAGACTTTAACCCACGAGCTTTCGCTTCCGTAGACATTATACTAAGAGGTTTACGACTGGTGTGGTAAAAAAAAGAGGTTTACCGCTGGACTAGTGTTTGATTGGTGATAATACTTTGTAGCTCAATTCTTATATATATGTTTTTAGAGGACTTCTACAGCATGTTTAATAGCAGTACATGTACATTTTGTTGAAATAATAAAATAAAATAATATTTACATTGAAACTATTGTATTTAAAAAGCTGACGCCACATGTCATGTTTTAGTTTCAGACAAAAGAAAGAAAAATAGGAGGTTTCCATGGGATTTGAACACTTGTCGTGGGCCTCATGTGGAGTTCGGATTACCACTAGGCTAGTATTTGATTAGTGATAATACTTTCTATAGTCAAAAACCCTTTCTAAGCTGGTAGAGGGACGATTATTAGTGTCACCAAAATTATTGGAGCGGCGCCTTCATGAGTTATTTCAGGAGATTATCAGGAAAATGGACATGCATCGGTGTCTGCAGGCTACGTTCATGGGCGGTCCGGTTGCGTGTTTGCAGACGTCGTGGAGGCGTGTTTGCAGACATCGTGGAGGTGTGTTTGTAGGCGGCGTGGAGGCATGTATGCGTCCGGCGTTCAGGCGAGTGAGAAGACCGCGTCAGAGATTCTCACCGGAATATGTGCCTTTGACCGAGCGCCCCTCCGGCCATCGTGGTAGTCTGTGCGTACTGAAGAAGCAAGATCAAACCATGGCAGCCTTTGACCACCCTTCCGCCCGCCTGTCCAACCACCTCTCCTTGATGGCGGGCTACAAGATAGCGGCCGTCCCTTCACTCGCACCATTACCATCTCTAATCCAGCACAATCCAACACAAACACCTCGTCCATGGTGCACCTCCTAGTCTTCTATTTTGGCATTGTTGAGGAGGAGCAGGAAGAGGACCCTCTGGCCCCCTTGTGGGCAGAGATGGACAAGGCACTAGAGGAAGTTGCTCAGATGGAGGCGAAGGTCGCGTAGATGGACGCGTTCGCACCCGTTCCCGTGCCAGCGAATACGCCTGCGCCCGCGCCCATGCCCATGCCAGTGCCCGCGCCCATGCCTAACGCGATGGAGGAGGAGGACATGGAGTATGATGCGGAAGACTTTGCGCAGTGGATCGAGGCCACCAACACTGCATTCTATGACTTTTTCTTGGGCGGAGGTGGCGGTGCCGCCGGTCGTGGTGTTGGACATGGATGGATCGATGTCACTGTCAATGGCAGGCGCCATGGTCGTGGCGGTGGCGGCCGTGGTCATTGTGGTGGCATCCGTGGCCGTGGCCGTGGCGGTGACCGTGGCCATGGGCCCATGGCCACAACTACGTGGTGACCATGGTTGTGGACAGAATTACACGGTGACCGTGGCCATGGCCACAACTACGTCATGGCCATATGGCTATATTAGTTTGTTATAATAGTTTGTACTATTAGGTGTTGTATCGGATGGTGTCGCGGTGCGACAATTTTTGGAGGATTTCAACTATGTTCGGCTTAATCTTTGCAATGCTTTTAAATTTATGTGATTGAAAGGTTAGCAAGTTTGTGTGTACTGCAATGTCTAAAATTCAAGCTAATTTCAGTGAAAGTGAAATCAATGTTGTGTAGCACTGAAACTTTTCACTTATAGAGGCATATGTGTTGTCAGCATTTGCAATTCATGTATCATTGGTTGTTTTAATTTGCAGGAGTGCTGCAGATAGTGTTCAAAATACATGACATGTGTATCGTACCAGATAGATAAAACCAATTTTAGTACAGAAGCTAATAATTAACGCAATACTTAACATGTAGTACTTCACAACCTTATCATCCACATATAACAATGAAGGAAATATGCCCTAGAGGCAATAATAAAGTTGTTATTTTATATTTCCTTATATCATGATAAATGTCTATTATTCATGCTAGAATTGTATTAACCGGAAACTTGATACATGTGTGGATACATAGACAAAACACCGTGTCCCTAGTAAGCCTCTACTAGACTAGCTCGTTAATCAAAGATGGTTAAGTTTCCCAACCATAGACATGTGATGTCGTTCCATGAACGGGATCACATCATTAGGAGAATGATGTGATGGACAAGACCCATCCGTTAGCATAGCATATTGATCGTTCAGTTTTGTTGCTATTGCTTTCTTCATGTCAAATACATATTCGTTCGACTATGAGATTATGCAACTCCCGGATACCGGGGGAATGCCTTGTGTGCTATCAAACGTCACAACGTAACTGGGTGATTATAAAGATGCTCTATAGGTATCTCCGAAGGTGTTTGTTGAGTTGGCATAGATCGAGATTAGGATTTGTCACTCCGAGTATCGGAGAGGTATCTCTGGGCCCTCTCGGTAATACACATCATAAGAAGCCTTGCAAGCAATGTGACTAATGAGTTAGTTACGGGATGATGTATTACGGAACGAGTAAAGAGACTTGCCGGCAACGAGATTGAACTAGGTATGAGGATACCGACGATCGAATCTCGGGCAAGTAACATACCGATGACAAAGGGAATAACGTATGTTGTCATAACAGTTCGACCGATAAAGATCTTCGTAGAATATGTGGGAGCCAATATGAGCATCCAGGTTCCGCTATTGGTTATTGATCGGAGAGGTGTCTCGGTCATGTCTACATAGTTCGTGAACCCGTAGGGTCCGCACGCTTAACGTTCGATCATGATTTTGTATTATATGAGGTATGTGATTTGGTGACCGAATGTTGTTCGGATCCCGGATGAGATCACGGACATGAAGAGGAGTTTCTAAATGGTCGAGATGTAAAGATTGATATATAGGACGATGGTATTCGGACATCGGAAGTGTTTCGGGATGCACCGGGTACTTATCGGGTCACCGGAAGGGGTTCCGGGCACCCCCGGCAAAAGATATGAGCCTTATGGGCCAAGAGGGGAAACACACCAGCCACAAAGGGGCTGGTGCGCCCCGGAAAATTGGAGAAGGAAAGGGGAAGGAGGAAAGGAACAAGGGAATAGGATTCCCCCTTCCCCCTCTTCCCTTCCTACTCCGAATAGGAATAGGAAAGGGTGGAGGCCGAATTGGGAGACGCCCAAGTAGGATTCCTCCTACTTGGGGCGCCCCCTTGGCTGCCTCTCCTCCCCTCCAACCTATATATATGAGGGAGGGCATGACACGTCTCCAACGTATCTATAATTTTTTATTGTTCCATGTTGTTATATCATTGTTCAGGAATTCGTTAACCGGTAACGGCTCGCTCGGCCACTGAGTAGAGATTAATCGGGGAATCGGCCGATTAACTGGATTAATCGGTCAACCATTAATCGGTTGAGAAAATAGGAAATAATAATATTTTGCCAACATATATAAAGTTTTTCCTGTATTATTTCGTACACCCATGCTCCCAGATACTGAAATATGCTATTGTAGGCATACAAAAGGCACAGACCCCTATAAATATCATGCACACCAAGCGAATCAACAAAAATGAGTGGGAGGAAAGTAGAACTTGATGAGGTAACTGTACCTGCTCCCTGTAAATATGATCCGAAGGCAAGACATTCGTTGCTAAGAATGGATCCTTTCTAGAGAAGGAGTTTCTCTCAAAAGAAATGAGTGGGAGGAAAGTAGAACTTGATGAGGTAATCGCATACTGCTCCCTTATTGAAACTAGTTCGTCACGTAAATCTGTTTCGCGTGACTCCTACACCAATTAGTGAGGAAGCTAATGATGATGATCATGTAACTTCAGATCAAGTTACTACCGAACCTCGTAGGTCAACCAGAGTGAGATCCACACCAGAGTGGTACGGTAATCCTATTCTGGAGGTCATGTTACTTGACCATGATGAACCTACGAACTATGAGGAAACGATGATGAGCCCAGATTCCGCGAAATGGTTTGAGGCCATGAAATCTGAGATGGGATCCATGTATGAGAACAAAGTATGGAATTTGATTGACTTGCCCAAATGATCGGCGAGCCATTGAGATTAAATGGATCTTCAAGAGGAAGACGGACGCTGATAGTAGTGTTACTATCTACAAAGCTAGAATTGTCGCAAAAGGTTTTCGACAAAGTTCAAGGTGTTGACCACGATGAGAGTTTCTCACTCGTATCTATGCTTAAGTCTGTCCGAATCATGTTAGCAATTGCCGCATTTTATGAAACCTGGCAAATGGATAAACAAAACTACATTCCTTAATGGATTTATTAAAGAAGAGTTGCATATGATGCAACCAGAAGGTTTTGTCGATCCTAAAGGTGTTAACAAAATGTGCAAGCTCCAGCGGTCCATCTATGGACTGGTGCAAGCATCTCGGAGTTGGAATATACGCTTTGATGAGTTGATCAAAGCATATAGTTTTATACAGACTTGCGGTGAAGCCTGTATTTACAAGAAAGTTAGTGGGAGCACTACAACATATCTGATAAGTATATGTGAATGACATATTGTTGATCGGAAATAATGTAGAATTATTCTGCAAGGCATAAATGAGTGTTTGAAAGGAGTTTTTCAAAGAAATACCTCGGTGAAGCTGCTTACATATTGAGCATCAAGATCTATAGAGATAGATCAAGACGCTTGATAAGTTTTTCAATGAGTACATACCTTGACAAGTTTTTTAAGTAGTTCAAAATGGAACCGTCAAAGAAAGAGTTCTTGCCTGTGTTACAAGGTGTGAAATTGAGTAAGACTCAAAGCCCGACCACGGCAGAAGATAGAAAGCGAATGAAAGTCATTCATTATGCCTCGGCCATAGGTTCTATAAAGTATGCCATGCTATGTACCAGATCTATTGTATACCCTACACTGATTTTGGCAAGGGAGTACAATAGTGATCTAGGAGTAGATCACTGGACATCGGTCAAAATTTATCCTTAGTGGAATAAGGATATGTTTCTCGATTATGGAGGTGACAAAAAGGTTCGTTGTAAAGGGTTACGTCGATGCAAATTTTGATATTGATCCAGATGACTATAAGTCTCAATCTGGATACATATTGAAAGTGGGAGCAATTAGCTAGAGTAGCTCCGTGCAGAGCATTGTTGACATAGAAATTTGCAAAATACATACGGATCTGAATGTGGCAGACCCGTTGACTAAACTTCTCTCACAAGCAAAACATGATCACACCTTAGTACTCTTTGGGTGTTAATCACATAGCGATGTGAACTAGATTATTGACTCTAGTAAACCCTTTGGATGTTGGTCACATGACGATGTGAGCTATGGGTGTTAATCACATGGTGATGTGAACTATTGGTATTAAATCACATGGTGATGTGAACCAGATTATTGACTCTAGTGCAAGTGGGAGACTGAAGGAAATATGCCCTAGAGGCAATAATAAAGTTATTATTTATTTCCTTATATCATGATAAATGTTTATTATTCATGCTAGAATTGTATTAACCGGAAACATAATACATGTGTGAATACATAGACAAACAGAGTGTCACTAGTATGCCTCTACTTGACTAGCTCGTTAAATAAAGATGGTTATGTTTCCTAACCATAGACATGAGTTGTCATTTGATTAACGGGATCACATCATTAGAAGAATGATGTGATTGACTTGACCCATTCTGTTAGCTTAGCACTTGATCGTTTAGTATGTTGCTATTGCTTTCTTCATGACTTATACATGTTCCTATGACTATGAGATTATGCAACTCCCGTTAACCGAAGGAACACTCTGTGTGCTACCAAACGTCACAACGTAACTGGGTGATTATAAAGGTGCTCTACAGGTGTCTCCGAAGGTACTTGTTGGGTTGGCGTATTTCGATATTAGGATTTGTCACTCCGATTGTCGGAGAGGTATCTCTGGGCCCTCTCGGTAATGCACATCAATATAAGCCTTGCAAGCATTGTGACTAATGAGTTAGTTGCGATATGGTGTATTACGGAACGAGTAAAGAGACTTGCCGGTAACGATATTGAACTAGGTATTGAGATACCGACGATCGAATCTCGGGCAAGTAACATACCGATGACAAAGGGAACAACGTATGTTGTTATGCGGTCTGACCGATAAAGATCTTCGTAGAATATGTGGGAGCCAATATGAGCATCCAGGTTCCGCTATTGGTTATTGACCGGAGATGTGTCTCGGTCATGTCTACATAGTTCTCGAACCCGTAGAGTCTGCACGCTTAACGTTTCGATGACAGTTATATTATGAGTTTATATGTTTTGATGTACCGAAGGTTGTTCGGAGTCCCGAATGTGATCACGGACATGACGAGGAGTCTCGAAATGGTCGAGACATGAAGATTGATATATTGGAAGCCTATGTTTGGATATCTGAAGTGTTCCGGGTGAAATCGGGATTTTACCGGAATACCGAAGGGGTTACCGGAACCCCCTGGGGGTTAATGGGCCATAGTGGGCCTTAGTGGAGAAGAGGAGGCGGCGGGGCAGGGGCAAGCCCTCCCCTAGTCCGAATAGGACAAGGAGAGGCGGCGCCCCCTTCTTCTCCTCCACCTCTTCCCCCCCCCAAGTCCTAATCCAACTAGGAAAGGGGGGGAGTCCTACTCCCGGTAGGAGTAGGACTCCTCTGGCGCCCTTCTCTAGGTCGGCCGCACCTCCCCTTGCTCCTTTATATCACGGGGCAGGGGGCACCCTAGAACACAACAATTGATCGTTTGATCTTTTAGCCGTGTCGGTGCCCCCTCCACCATAGTCCACCTCGATATCTTCAGAAGGTGCTTAGGCGAAGCCTGCGTCGATAGAACATCATCATCGTCACCACACCGTCGTGCTGACGAAACTCTCCCTCAACACTCGGCTTGATCGGAGTTCGAGGGACGTCATCGGGCTGAACGTGTGCTGAACCCGGAGGTATCGTGCGTTCAGTACTTGATCGGTCGGATTGTGAAGACGTACGACTACATCAACCGCGTTGTGCTAACGCTTACGCTTTCGGTCTACAAGGGTACGTGTACACACTCTCCCCTCTCGTTGCTATGCATCACCATGATCTTGCGTGTGCGTAGGAATTTTTTTGAAATTACTACATTCCCCAACAACAACAAGAACTACCACTACTTCACTAGCAGCCTAGCAATGAAGAGATCAAGGCAGGTCGGAGGACTGCTACTGTAAGTGCATCTAGTGCCCCTTAGTGATTTTGGTGTATTGAAGACTTATAGGTTAAGTAACTAATGCGTTTGTGAGTGTACACAGGTCTATAAGTCTATGAGGAGTTTGATATTTACAGAGAAAGTCGACCCTAAAATGAAGTTCTTCAATGAAGAATTTGATATTCGAAGACTTTACAAGACTTTGAAAGTGAAGAAATTGGTGTGACCTTGAAGACTTGGTATTCATTTGAGGAACATGAAGCGTGAAGACTTTTGTTTTCGTAGTTTCATTTTCTCTTTCTTGAGCATAGGAAACACCATCTTTGTTAAAGGGGTCGAGGAAATACTAAGGAAAAATTTCCATGTGATGCTCAACTCAAAATCCTACACCTACCAATCCCTTGAGTGAAGCTTTTGGAAATCTCATACAGATTCAGTCAATTTCTTGATGAATGAGACGAAGTTCTTACAGTCACTTGAGGATTTTGTTCGGCGAGGAGTTAGGAGTTCGCCAAAGGCGAATTGCCTACACAAAGAGGAACATGATAGCCCCGAGGAATTTGATGTTCAAAATTCCGACCGTTCTTTATCTTCTTGGCCGGCTGTCCCAAATATCTTATCCACCTAACGGTCATATCATTGAAGGGCATTTATGTCTTATCATGTCGGGCTGCTCCTAGGCTATAAATAGCCGCCCCTACAACCACTAGTTGGTTGGCTGCTCGAGAGAACTTGACACTTGTCATTTGAGAGCAACCCATCCTCCGAGGACTTTGAGCGAAAATCATCAAGTGAGGAAAACCCAAAACCAAACCCCAACAAACCCAAAGTGATTGAGCATCATCAAGAAATTGATCTGCGTGGATCCGACGCTTTTACCTTTGAAGACTGTGCTTCTTCCAGACGGTTAGGCGTCAAGGTCTAGAGCATCCAAGAGGAATTGTGGATCGCCGAGTGACCAAGTATGTGAAGGTTTGGAAGTCGCTGAAGACTTACCACGAGTGATTGGGCGAGTCTGCGTGACCTTAGTTCAAGGAGAATACGGTGAGGACTTGGTGTCTGAGCTGCGTGCTCAAGGATCGGGTGTCCGGATCTGTGTGTCCTCGAGTTTAAATACTCACCGCTCCAACCAGACGTATAAGCGAGACAGCAGTTGGAACTGGTCTACCAAATCATTGTCTTCACCAACTCAATCGGTTCTATTTCCTCAACCCTTTCATTTCCTCATTCTTGTGTTGAGTGTTTGTTCATATCTGTGTTTGAAGACTTTGATCAAGACTTTCTCGATTTCCTCGTTCAATTTCTTGATCTGTTTGTCTTCATCTTGTGTTATCCTGTGATTTCGCTTTACATGCTCTGTGATAGTCTTCATTTCATCATGATGACTATGCTTGTAATCTGTTATGCTTACTTACGAGTACTTATTCCGCTGCGTGTATTTCTTCGCTAAGGAATTTCCTCACCACCAAATTCCTCGATGAAGAATTTGTAAAATTCTCTAAAATCGCCTATTCACCCCCCTCTAGTCGATATAACGACTTTCAATTGGTATCGAGCAAGGTACTCCCTTGTTACGTGTGATTTTGGTTTAACCACCGGAGTTTTAGTTATGTCGACCGCAGTATGATCAAGGTCTCGGCAGGGTGTCCTACCTTGATGGGACGGACTACCCCTCTTCGGAAGAACAAAATGCGAATGCATCTTGAAGCAATTGACAACGATCTACGGTATGTTGTGACAAAAGGTGTTTCCTCGGTCACACCCTCTCGAATGATCTTGATGTGAAGAGATTCAAGCAACTCGATTCTCAAGCGAAGAATATCATATGTGGCCATCGAGCAAAGGTCAATATGGAAGAGTGAGTGCTTTGGAATCGCCAAACTCATCCGGGACAGGCTGTCCAAAGTAAATGAAGGTGTTTCAACTCAGCGTGACTCTCGAGTTGATGTTCTTGAATCTCTTCAACCGCTTCAAAAGACTCGACAACAAAATGTTCAACAAACCTTGATCGCCTCACCGACATCTCAAATGAGCTTCAAGCCTTGGTGCCACCGACATCACCGACCATGAGGTGGTGAAGAAATTACTAAGATAAGCTTGATTCCTCATTTGATACTCGCACTTGATGATACAAGAACGAGCTGATTACAAGTCTCTTGATCCTGCCGATATCCTCGAAGGCTAAATACTCACGAGTTCGACTTGCTGAAAAGAGAGATCTCTATGGTTACGGCTATGGAAAAACACGTGCCACAAGGCCAAGGCAGATATCTGAATCAGAGTGAAGACTCGGTAGTAGCCTTGGAGATCTGAAGAATTTGGCGAGAGCTAGCACTTTCTCGTGAAGAAATTCGAGAATTCACAAGGCGCGGTCGCTTTGGAAAATCCTCAAGAAGCAGTGATTCCTCATCTAGTGACTATAAGAGAAGACTTTGCCACAAATGCAAGAAACCTGGTCACTACATCCAAGATTGTCCTCAGTGGGAAAAGGAATTAAAGAAGAAGAAGCACAAGGATTACAGTTCTGATGACATGAAGAAGAAGAAGAAATCATCAAAATCCTCAAAACCTTCTTCTCACAAGAAGAGCAGCTCCAAAAAGGCTCGGGCATTCATTGGCAAGGAAATGGACTCTGAAGCTGAATCTGAGGAAAATGAGGAAGAGGAGGAGTCTGAAGAATCCGAATCTGGTGTGGCTAGTCCGCTCTTGCTATCGCTTATGTTAGCAAGTCCATCTTCAACATCAAGAAACTGACTCACCGACAAACCCGATGAGGAAAATGATGACTACGCTCCCACCTATTGCTTCATGGCAAAAGGTGCTAAGGTACTCAATTTCACCCCTCTCTGAATCTAGTGAAAATGAATCGATGAGGATCTCAAGCCCAGCTACTCTAAACTTGCTAAGATTGCTATAAAACAACAAAGGGCTTTTGAAAAGGTTCAAAACATGCTAGATAAGAGTGATGATATGTTAGGTGAAGAAATGGATCGCACTCAAGCCCTCGATGAAAATCTTGAAAGTTCGATCTAGGCTTGACAGCCTTCAAGGTCATCATAACACTCTCTTATCGATCATGAGAAACTTTCTTATGAATTTCTTCAAAGAAAGCAAGATCTTGAGAAGCTAAGAGCGAGTTATGAAGATCTTGAAGGAGCGCGATTCATTACTTGCTCAACAAATCAGCGCTTCTCAAGAAGAATTTGTTCCTCCATGCTTAAAGTGCATTGAGCGTGAATCGCTAATTCTTCACTGAATGTTCAAATGCTTCAACTGCTACAAATTCTTCACCTGCCTCTGCTATCACTAATTCCTCATCCGAGGACATTGCTAGTATCACCTTGACGATGCAGATCGAAGGAATTGTACATGACAGCATGTACAAAAGCCTCAAAGGGCATCGACTCTTTGTGATGTGCTTAAAAGCAGATCCTCAATAGGAACCCTAGGAAAGAGGGTATTGCCTTTGAGAGGAAACTCAATCTTGATGGAGCGTCTTTGAAACCCGGCGGTATCCCAAAACCTCATGGGTTGCTGCAAAGGGACCTCCATTGATCCATCTACCTTATCTGGTTTTACATGTGAATTTCCTCATTCTGTTGATGAGTCATTTGACTCAAACTATAAACTGTTCAAAAATCATAATGGTGAAGTATTTGCTAGATATGTTGGCACTAACTGCAGGAACGGTTCCCCTATGAAGAAAACCTGGGTTCCCAAGGAGTGCCTTGAAAATCTTCAAGTGAATGTCCTCATGACACCACCAGTGAAGAAAAGGAACCCCAGATCAAATTCTTCATATGGACCAAATTCTTCATATGGATCCAAGTCCTCATACGGACCAAATTCATCACGTGGATCAAATTCCTCAAAAGGATCAAAGTCCTCATATGATTATCATCGTGCTAACAACTCTGTCTCTCGCAGGTAGAGCTAAGGGCTATGAATATGTGCATTATTCTTCAAACCAATATGTTCATAAGTCCTCGAAGAATTTCTCTGCTTATTCATATGCTTACCTAACCCCTCTTATGTGAAACGAAATGGTTTGGCCTCTATGCCACCATTCTCATATGGTGCTCATGAGAATGATGAACTCTTTGCCACCCCTTGAGATGTGGATGGTGAAGAAAAGAACTAATCTCTTCTGCGGGGTCAGGTCTCCGCACATGCCTTAACGTCTGAAGAATTTCTTTGGGGCACGACAAAAATGCTCGAAAGGACGCAGGCTAATCATGATGAAATGAACTTTCATTTCACACGTCCTCATACTACTTATCGATTGATCTTGTCGATGAAATTCATCGATGAACTTGATATCATATTCTTCATCGATGAAGTATATGAGATCGTAAGTTGTACTAATTCATCTGCAGGATGACCAACCCAAAGCCACCGAGTGGGTTCTCGATAGTGGATGTACAAATCACATGACCGGTGACAAGAATCTATTGATGGATGCTCCTTATCACCGTCACATCTGAAGCATATCATCTTTCTTGACAAAGGCAAAAGTCGTATTGGGACTTGGTAAGCTTGCTATCTCTAAGGACATGCACATGGACAAAGTCATGCTTGTTGAGTCTTTAGGATATAACCTCATGTCGGTCTCAATGCTTTGTGATCTTGATATGGTAGTTATCTTTGGCAAATATCGTTGTGTTGTGATTATGGAAGTCGACAATTCCAAAGTCTTGAAGGCTTTAGGAGAGGAGACTTGTATATTGTTGACTTCTCTACAGGTCCACAACCGCCGTGTGCCTACTTGCAAAAGCTTCAGAAGGCTGGCTATGGCATCGACGACTTGGTCACGCAGGCATGAGGAATTTGCACACGCTTGCGAAGAAGAATCATGTCATTGGCATTGAGAATGTCAAATTCCTCAAGGATCACTTATGCGAGCCCTGTGAAGCTGGAAAAATGACCAAGGCCAAGCATCCAAATAAGACTATCATGACCACTACTCGTCCCTTGAATTGCTTCACATGGACCTCTTTGGTCCCAATCATTACTCAGTTGTCGTTAATGAAGCATCACTATATGGCTTTGTTATTGTTGATGATTACTCTCGCTACACATGGGTACACATTGTTACTTACAAAAATCAAGTGCAGGAAATCTTCAAGCGATTTTCCTCGAGGGCTTCAACCAACTTTGGTGTGAAGATCAAGCACATCGGGAGTGACAATGGAACTGAGTTCAAGAATTCGGACTTGAGGATTATCTTGATGAACTTGGTATTACTCTTGAGTTATCTGCTCCCTATACTCCTCGGCAAAATGGCGTCGTGGGCGCAAGAACAGAACTCTTGTTGAGATGGCTCGCACTATGCTTGATGAATACAAAACGCCTAGTCGTTTACGGATTGAAGCAATTGACACTGCGTGCCACATCATCAACAGTATATCTTCACAAATTCTTCAAAAGACGCCTATGAACTCCTTACGGACAAGAAACCCAATGTAAGTTATTTCAAAGTCTTGATTGCTAAATGCTGGATTAGAGATCCTCACCACACCTCTAAATTTGCACCAAAGCACATGAAGGTTTTATGCTTGGTTACGGAAAGGACTCGCACACCTCTGAGTCTTCAACATCGCACTTCACAAGATTGTTGACATTTGTAGATGTGCGGTTCGATGAAACTAATGGCTCGCAAAGAGAGCACCTACCTTCATGTTAGGCGAACCAGCACCGAGGATTCTATCAGGTTCAAGGCAACCGAGGATGTCATTCCTCTTGAAAAACTGCTGAAGAATTCATTCACAGACGCAAAGAACGTTGAGTGATGCACTGAAGATAATCTTTGAAGAAAATGGTCTTGAGGAAAATGATCAAATTCCTCGAAGACAACCAGCTCATCCTCGCGTTGCAAAAGAAGTGCAAGTTGGCAAGATCATCGATGACATTGAAGCGCGAGTCCTCTCACTCGCTCAAAAGCTTCACATCTATCTAACTTTTGTGGGCACTATGCTTTTGTCTCTATCACAGAGCCCACTAAGGTAGATGAAGCATTTCGGGCCGAGTGGATTCAGGCCATGCAAGAAGAATTACATCGATTCGAGCTCAACAACGTCTCGAACCTGGTCAAACGTCCAGATCCTCGCAAGCATAATATCATTGGCACAAAGTGGATCTACCGCAACAAGCAAGATGAAAATGGTCTTGTGGTGAGGAATAAGGCACGACTAGTAGCTCAAGGCTACACGCAGTTGAAGGAATTGACTTGATGAAACTTTTGCACTGTCGCTAGACTTGAGTCTATTCGCATATTACTACGCCTCGCTAACCATCACAATATCACTTTATATCAAATGGATGTGAAAAGTGCATTCCTCAATGGTAAGCTTGAGGAAGAAGTATATGTTGCTCAACCCCCAGGTTTTGAAGATCCAAAGAATCCTGACAAAGTCTTCAGACTAAATAAGGCCCTCTATGGCCTCAAGCAAGCCCCTCGGGCGTGGTATGATACATTGAAGGAATTCTTCATGAAGAATGGCTTCACACCCGGTTCACTCGACCCTACTCTCTTTACTAAATCTTATGATGGTGAACTATTTGTGTGCCAAATATATGTTGATGATATTATCTTTGGCTGTACTGACCAACGTTATAGTGATGAATTTGCCTATATGATGAGTGAAGAATATCAAATGTCTATGATGGGAGAGTTGAAATTCTTCTTAGGTCTTCAAATTCGTCAACAACACAATGGCATATTCATATCTCAGGAGAAATACCTCAAAGATGTCCTGAAGAAATTCGGCATGCAAGATTGCAAAGGCATCAAAATTCCTATGCCCACAAATGGCCATCTATGCACTGATGAAAATGGTATTGACTTCGATCACAAGGTATACCACTCCATGATTGGTTCTTTATTGTACTTATGTGCATCTAGGCCAGATATAATGCTTAGTGTTTGCATGTGTGCCCGATTTCAAGCTACACCAAGGAATCACACCATAAGGCTGTGAAGCATATTCTTGATATCTAGCTCACACACCAACACTAGGATTATGGTACCCCAAGGGCTCTACTTTTGATCTCATTGGATATTCGACTCGACTATCTTTGGTGATCGTGTGGACGCAAGTCAACATCTGGTACTTGTCATTTCCTCGGACGATCTTTGGTGCATTGGTCCTCGAAGAAACAGAATCGTATCACCGTCCATCGGAAGCTGAATACATTGCTGCTGGCTCGTGTTGTGCTCAATTACTATGGATGAAGCAAACCCTCAAGGACTACGGCATCAACGTGAAGAATGTGCCTCTCTCTTGTGACAATGAGAGTGCCATCAAGATTGCTCACAACCCAGTTCAGCACTCGAAGACAAAGCACATTCAAATTCGTCATCATTTTCTTCGTGATCATGTGTTGAAGGCGACATCTCCATCAAGCACGTGAAGATCAAGAACAGCTAGCTGATATCTTCACTAAGCCCTTGGATGAGAAGAAATTTAGCAAGTTGCGGTGTGAGCTAAATATCTTAGAATCTTGAATGTTCTTTGAAAAGGCACACATCCTAACACTTATGCAAAATTGATGACTTAGATGTGCAACACATGAAGAAACGTTTTCTTCAACCAATGAAGAATAACACTCTAAGTGTGAAGAAATTAATGAAGAATTTGATTCTCGTAACCCTCGACAATTGTACGCGGTGTCTGAAATCATCATTCTTATACGGTGGGTTACGCCACCACAAAAGTTGAAAATCTTCAATTTGAGTTTTCCTCGCTTTGAAATTCTTGAGTTTTCAAATTCTTCAACTTTGCAAAATCTTCACTGTTTCCGTCGTCTTTCTTCATTGGCTATATATATATATGGGTTTATGTCCTCTACAGATTCACTTATGGCTATTTCTTCAAGTCGCTTTTTACGCTAAGTGAATGTGATCGACCCTTCCCTCTATGCTATACTCAACCCAATCCATTCACAAATTCTTCATGTGCGTTCTACTTTGAAACTCGTTCAAATTCTTCACTTTGTGTCCTTGATAAATGAAGAAATTGCAGCGGAACTTTAAAACAAATCTTATTCAAACCTTCGCTTTTACCGCTCAAACCGTTCCGCATCCCATGATGCATTATTATATTCACCCACGATCGCACACGATCTCCACTACACAAGATGCGTGTGTGACACATGTCGTGAGAAGGAAGCGGTCGAGGCACGTTAGTCCTAAATCTTGGGCGATCCGTTTTTCACCGTGTCTATAAATACCCTCTCTCCTTCCTCACTCTTTTACTTCGCCGACCTCTCTCTCCGCTCGAGCTCCTCGAAACCCTAAGCGCCGCCGCTTCTCCATCGTCAGCCGGTGAGGAAAAGCTTCATCGCCTTGACCTCGTCGCCGGCGTACTCGCACCGACCGTGGAAAATCTTCACTCCGCCGTCGCCGTAGCTGATTTCCTCTGCCAAGTTAGGGCGTGGAAGATCTGAGCAGACGAACTTCCCAACTGTTCATCTCAGTTAAATCGTGTTCTTCACTTGGGTAAATTAAAAGTTACTTTTATTACTCGCTTTGATTCTCAAATCTTCTTCAAATTCTTCAAAGGTGTTTATTCTTCAAATCCTCACACATATGAACACCTCAAATCTCTTGACTCGTTTCTCTAAGCAATGATTTTCTTCAAGATTCCTCAATTGTGTGGATCCTCGATCTATACAACTCTGGAACCTAAGACAAAGAACGCTTAGTGAAATTCTTCAAAACTCATCTGGTCAAAATCCTCAAAACTTGTTCTTTTGAAAGACCTTACGAGAACGATATGACCTCTTCAAATTCCTCGCACCTATACTCTGTTCACAGGTACAAATGTCATTCTTTGAATCCCTAGGTTCTCATCAACTTAACTCATTTGCAGCGTTCCTCGAAGAAAAACTGCACACTTCTTGAGAGAACTCAATTGTTCAATTTCCTCATCTGAAGAAAATGGCGATGGTAAGAAGCCACGAAGGGAGGAAAGAAACCCGAGGTTATGACAGCGTTTGAAATCCACGAGGAAATATATGCTGACTATTGCACTCCGGATGAAGAAAGCAAAAATCAACGCAAGGTGCGTATTCAGAAGATTGAACGGAGATGGGCACGGGAATGGAAGGAATACAGATATGTAACTCCTAAGTACATGAAGAAATTCGCTTTGAATCCTCCATGCCCAAGAGCTCCTTTGGCACCTGGCCAAATAGCTGATCCCACTAGCGTCAAATGCGGTGAGGACTTTCCTGATGAATGGGCTAAACGCCAAGCAAAGTTGGCAAAGCAAGCAAAGGAAGCAGTGAAGAAATTCAATGAGGATTCTGCTGCTGCTACTGCCACTGAGGTCTCGGTCAAACCGAGGAAATCAATGCAAAAGAAGCCTGCTCATAAGCCAAGTGCTTCATCATCTGTGCCCTCACGGCCAAGTTCCTCAGCAGCACCCTCCAAGCAAATTCCTCACACCTTCTTCTTTGCTCCACCAAAGTCCTCAACTGCTCCGTCCAAACCTTGGTTCTGTGCACCTAGCTACATGTCAAAGGACTGCTGGTTTCTCAATTGCCTCGAGCATCTCTGCAAGTTCCTCGGCTGCCCCAATTCTTCATCGGCCCGACTCTGCTGAAGACAAAAGCAACAGTGGGCGTGGTCCTCGGCCTAGCCAAGGAAGAAACAGCTTGTAGTCCACGTGCCATCGATGATGAGGCATCGATGAAGAACTTGAAGAAATCATCGAGACCGCCAAGTTAGGGCCGCTAGAGCCAAAGGTACATCTGTGCCCTTCGCTATTGGATCGAAGAAAGTCCTCGACTTTATTGATCTCGGCACAAGGATCCCAACACCCTCTGCTCGATCTTCATCGACACATGGTCAAAGTCATGCATCGACTCACTTCATAGCTGAAGAAAATGGAAGTTTGAGAAGGCGAGGGAAATCAAAAGGCTCAATACAGAAGGAGAAGTTCTCAAGAAAACGTTGTCAAGATGACACCGAGGAACTTCTCCAAGTCAAACTGAAATTCAAAACCTCGGCAAAAGTTTGATACCCACTATCTTTGATGGCAAGGAGTCAAGACCAGATTCGCCAACTGACGAAGAAATTCTAAGTGTTGCTGCCCGAGGCAACATGAAAATCCTCAGTGAAGCCTCTGCTCAGCCTTCTTGAAGAAAATGCTGATTCGAGGCTGATGATCCCATCCCAGCCGCCGAAGAAACTGCCGAGGCACCCACTAGTGGTGCGCTGAAGAAATTGCTCAAGACATGGGAAATGCATCGGTTCCTCTGAAGAAACTGCACCAAATTCCTCGGCTCCTCCTGCGCCAATTCCAACTCCAATTCTTCCATCTGCTTGATGTGAAGAAAACCAAGGCTCATGAGCGAGCTGCTGTGAAGAAAAGGAAAGCATCACCGCATCGATTCTTGATTGCGAAGAAAATGAAGCCAATGACCAGCTCATTTGAAAACCCAATTGATGCTGTTCCAATTACCTCCATACCATCAAAGGAAGTCGTTCCTTTTGGAGAAGAATATGAGATCCCAATCGGATCGATGAAGAACATCAATCTGCTGCTTCATCGAGAAAATTGATGAAGAAATTGAAGTGGAAGCAATCCCTTCAACCCCGTTATTTCCTCATCGGACCATGAAATTCCTCAAGCTGGTGCTCGAGGAAATTGAAAATGAAGATGTGGATATTGGATGCACCACTCCGGTGATAAATGATGACTTTTGGGAAAGTCGGCATCCCAATACTCCTCTCTTCACCCGCTCCAACAAGTTCCTCACTCCCTGCACAAACAGTCCAAATGGACTTTGAAGAAAATCAACCCACCGATTACATGCATGAAGAAATTCCAGCCGCTAGTCTTGATGAAACTGCTTCTTCTGCTAATCCTCGGTACTTTTGTTGAGGAACAAGAAATTCCTCGGTGAAGAACCTGAACTTGTGATTCTGAGGTGGTGATGCAACTCATGACACCCTCTGCCCAAGCAAAAGAATCCGTTCTCAACCAAGCAAAAGTTCACGGTGAAGATTTCTTTGCCGAGCATGTGTTCTTCATTGAATATAATCCTTATGATTACGCTCGCATTAGGAAGAGGCGTTTACGGACTGCCACCAAGCCAACTTCTATTCCTCGGTGCTTTTCAACAAGGACAAAATCTTGATCATGCTCATATTCCTCATGTGGATATGGAGTCGCTGCCGGGCTTTGAGCCGATCCTCTGTGTTCTTCACGACGCAGGGACTTCTAAACTTCGCCGATATTTGTGATGGAGCGAAGAGCTAATTCTTGATTCTATGCAACTCGCACATCACGGAGACGCCAAGATGTGAATTCATGGGTCTTGATTGGATGACCGAAAACACTCACTACAAGGCACCAAAAAGTGAATTGCTTCGTGCCCTCCCACTTAGTCCTCCGATTGATGGTGCACGCGATCTATGAAGAAAAGAACTTTCAAATCACTATATGCAAGTCTTGATGAAGCCTTTGAAGCCAAGGCAAGCCCCAAGGACCAAATTCCTCGTCAAGGAATTATTATATGTGCCTCGAGCAGTCTATCGGATTACGACGAAGACTATGAGTCCTATCAAAGGTCACGACTCGAGCGATGAAGAAGTCGTTGGCATCATGAAGAATATGCTTTTCAACATCATCCATGGCGTTCCGTCAATTTCCATGATTTCTTCATGAGGACTCGCTAACATTGCCATGTCACCTTTTGAGTGAAGCCTTATGCACCTTGGATTATGAGATTCATCGGTCAAGATCTTCACTGAATTACAAGGTCGATACTTTGAACCACTGCAGCTACTTGCCCCGATTGAAGTCCTCAAGCGGACAATTACCTCGGTGATGACAAGGGCAAGGCCGCTGCTGTGATCGATGAAGGCATTCGTCCATTGGATGGACAGTTTATAGCAACATCCTACTCCACCAATGATGACTCGCCACACATGACTCGGCAAGAAATACCTCGGTCAAGCAAAGTCCTCAAGCTCGCACCTGTGGTGATGATGATCGTGAGTTACTCCTCGGTCTTCATCGGAAGGTTGATCGCAATCATAAGTGGGTCAAACGTCGGTTTGGTACTCTTCTTTACAACATGACCTCAACTCACAATGCGGTGAAGAAAAACCACTACTACCTTCATGAAACCTTCAAGCGCTCTGGGCTGTTCTTTCACATGTCTACAATGAAGAAGAACGCAATCAATGGGACTCAAGGAAGAATTTGGTGATGCGCACCTCCTCCAAGAAATTCAAGAAGGTCAAAGTTCCTTCCTTGGTGGCCAGCTCCTATTCTTCATCTCGCGACATTGATGAAAATGAAGATTTGGAAGACAACTGCTGCTGGTCCTACTTCAACAACCGACCCCAACAATCTTTGGCGCTCCGTCTTCAACTTGAAATTCTTCAAGAGCGTTAGTCCTCGGTTCGATCCTTTTGGTCATTTGATGACAAAGGGGAGAAATTTGAGTTAGTCTTCAAGCGGGTCTAGTTTTTGTTTATATACAGATATTTTATTAAGTTACAACTCTCGTTCTTCCGAAACCTTTTATTGGATCGAGTTGTAATCTTAAACCCGATGGTGCTTTGATACTTTTGATGCATTATGCTTTTGCTCTATGCTCGATTACGATGGTTTTGATATGCTCGATATTTGTTATGCTCGATCCTCATGAGCTCGTTGAAAATCTTGAGCAAATCGATTTGGCTCGATACTCTTGATGCGTTACATTGCATAACATCAAGCACCATATTTCATCATGCATTTCAAATTCTTCATACTATATGTTAAATCGTGTATGAATTACAAGATATAGGGGAGATCTCCATGATTCAATTCTTCAAATGTGCATTGCCTCAAAAGCAAATTCCTCACTATGCACATCTTGGGGAGTTCTTCTATATCTTGCAATCAAATTCCTCATTATCGTATTTACACTTCATATGTTTATCCCGTTGAAAACTTAACCTATGTTGTCATCAATCACCAAAAGGGGAGATTGTAAGTGCATCTAGTGCCCTTAGTGATTTTGGTGTATTGAAGACTTATAGGTTAAGTAACTAATCGTTTGTGAGTGTACACAGGTCTATAAGTCTATGAGGAGTTTGATATTTACAGAGAAAGTCGACCCTAAAATGAAGTTCTTCAAGCAAGAATTTGATATTCGAAGACTTCTTGAAGACTTTGAAAGTGAAGAAATTGGTGTGACCTTGAAGACTTGGTATTCATTTGAGGAACATGAAGCGTGAAGACTTTTGTTTTCGTAGTTTCATTTTCTCTTTCTTGAGTCATAGGAAACACCGTCTTCGTTAAAGGGGTCGAGGAAATACTAAGGAAAAATTTCCATGTGATGCTCAACTCAAAATCCTACACCTACCAATCCCTTGAGTGAAGCTTTTGGAAATCTCATACAGATTCAGTCAATTTCTTGATATGAGAGACGAAGTTCTTACAGTCACCGAGAATTTATTCTGACCGAGGAGTTAGGAGTTCGCCAGTCTTGAATTGCCTACACATGAGGAACATGATAGCCCCGAGGAATTTGATGTTCAAAATTCCGACCGTTCTTTATCTTCTTGGCCGGCTGTCCCAAATATCTTATCCACCTAACGGTCATATCATTGAAGGGCATTTATGTCTTATCATGTCGGGCTGCTCCCTAGGCTATAAATAGCCGCCCCTACAACCACTAGTTGGTTGGCTGCTCGAAGAACTTGACACTTGTCATTTGAGAGCAACCCATCCTCTGAGGACTTTGGCGAAAATCATCAAGTGAGGAAAAACCCAAAACCAAACCCCAACAAACCCAAAGTGATTGAGCATCATGAAGAAATTGATCTGCGTGGATCCGGCGCTTTTACCTTTGAAGACTGTGCTTCTTCTAGACGGTTAGGCGTCAAGGTCTAGAGCATCAAGAGGAATTGTGTATCGCCGAGTGACCAAGTATGTGAAGGTTTGGAAGTCGCTGAAGACTTACCACGAGTGATTGGGCGAGGTCTGCGTGACCTTAGTTCAAGGAGAATACGGTGAGGACTTGGTGTCTGAGCTGCGTGCCTAGTGATTGGGTGTCCGGACTGTGTGTCCTCGAGTTTAAATACTCAGCCGCTCCAACCAGACGTACAACTGAGACAGCAGTTGGAACTGGTCTACCAAATCATTGTCTTCACCAACTCAACTGGTTCTATTTCCTCAACCCTTTCATTTCCTCATTACTGTGTTGAGTGTTTGTTCATATCTGTGTTTGAATACTTTGACTGAAGACTTTCTCAATTTCCTCAGTTCAATTTCTTCAGTCTGTTTGTCTTCATCTTGTGTTATCCTGTGATTTCGCTTTCTGCGCTCTGTGATAGTCTTCATTTCATCATGATGACTATGCCTGTAATCTGTTATGCTTACTTCTGAATACTTATTCCGCTGCGTGTATTTCTTCGCTAAGGAATTTCCTCACCACCAAATTCCTCAGTGAAGAATTTGTAAAATTCTCTAAAAATCGCCTATTCACCCCCCCTCTAGTCGATATAACGAACTTTCAGCTACAGATTGAGGCGCAGGTCGGGGTTGGAGGGCGATGGGGAGCAGGTGAATGGGAGGGATTGGGGAGGGAGAAGGAAGGACGGCGGTGGCTGGAGCTGCCGAAGATGGCCGGCGGTGGCTGGAGTAGCCGGAGATGCCAGACGCCTGGGGCAATGCAAGGGGTGGGAGGAGAGTCCCTAACCCTACCGATTTGGGAGTGTCGAGCCGGAGGTGCCTGGGCAGGGTCACGTGCTAGATATTGATCTCGCCCATACCCCTGTAGTTAACTAGTTTTGTGTCTGACAACCGATTAAATGGCAGTTAATCAGGGTGACCAGTTAACTCTCTGAATATATGCTATTCGCATCGGTTAGAAGCTGAGCAGCGATTAACTGGCCATTTAATCCGTGATTCGGCCGAATTCCTGAACAATGTGTTATATTATCAATCTTGGATGTATTATAATCATTTTGTAGCCATTTTATATCATTTTTTGGTACTAACCTATCGACATAGTGCCAAGTGCCAGTTGCTGTTTTCTGCATGTTTTTTACATCGCAGGAAATCAATACCAGACGGAGCCCAAATGCCATGAAACTTCATGGAGAATTTTATGGGCGGAAAAGGAACATTAACGGCCTGGCTGCGCTGGGGTGCCCGAGGAGGCACAACCCACCAGGGCACTCTAGGAGGCCCAGCGCGCCAGTGGGTTGTGCCCACCTCGAGTGCCCCGGACCGCCTCTTTGCTCTATCATCGCCAATATTCCGAAACCCTAGAAGTCGATGAAATATTCATCCAACCCGCAAAAGTCCGAACCACGGATCCAATCTAGACACCATCTCGGATGGGGTTCACCACCTCCATTGGTGCCTCTCGATGATGCGTGACTAGTTCTTTGTAGACCTTCGGGTCCGTAGTTAGTAGCTAGATGGCTTCCTCTCTCTCGCTGAATTCTCAATACAATGGTCTCTTGGAGATCCATATGATGTAACTCTTTTGTGGTGTGTTTGTTGGGATCTGATGAACTTTGAGTTTATGATCACTTACATCTTTTTATATCCATGAAAGTTATTTGAGTTTCTTTGATCTCTTATGTGCATGATCTCTTATAGCCTCGTATTTCTTCTCCGATATTTGGGTTTTGTTTGGCCTACTTGATCTATTTATCTTGCAATGGGAAGAGGTGTTTTGTAGTGGGTTCGAACTTACGGTGCTTGATCCCAGTGACAGAAAGGGAACCGACACGTATTTATCGTTGCTACTAAGGATAAAACGATAGGGTATATCTCTACATAGATAGATCTTGTCTGCATCATGTCATCATTCTTATTGCATTACTCCGTTTCTCCATGAACTTAATACACTAGATGCATGCTGGATAGTGGTCGATGTGTGGAGTAATAGTAGTAGATGCACGCAGGAGTCGGTCTACTAATCTTGGACGCGATGCCTATATAATGATCATTGCCTGGATATCGTCATAATTATTTGAAGTTCTATCAATTTCCCAACAATAATTTGTTTACCCACCGTTTGCTATTTTTCTCGAGAGAAGCCACTAGTGAAATCTACGGCCCCCGGGTCTTCTTTCTCAGATTTGCCTTTGCGATCTACTTTTTCCATGCATTTATTTTTAGATCTATTAAAAAAAATACAAAAATACTTTTCTGCACTTTATTTTATTTGCGATCTATTTATTCAATCTATTACAACTTTCTTCCGTCCGCACGCCATTTCCGGTGTTGTTACCAGAAAGGGATTGACAACCCCTTTAACACGTCGGGTTGCGAGGTGTTGTTATTTGTGTGCAGGGCCTGTTTACGTTGTGTTGCTTGGTTCTCCTACTGGTTCGATAACCTTGGTTTCATTTCTGAGGGAAATACCTACCGCCATTGTGCTGCATCATCCCTTCCTCTTTGGGGAGATACCGACGTAGCTGATACGTCTCCGTCGTATCTACTTTTCCAAACACTTTTGCCCTTGTTTTGGACTCTAACTTGTATGATTTGAATGGAACTAATCCGGACTGACGCCGTTTTCAACAGAATTGCCATGATGTTGTTTTATGTGCAGAAAACAAAAGTTCTCGGAATGACCTGAAACTCCACGGGATGTCTTATAAAAAATAATAAAAAATCCTCGCCAAAGATGAAGACGAGGGGGCCCACACACTGTCCACGAGGGTGGGGGGGCTCGCCCCCTACCTCGTGGGCCCCCTAGAGACCCTCCGACGCCAACTCCAACTCTATATATTGGCTTCCGGGGAGAAAAAAGTCAGAGAGAAGAAATCATCGCGTTTTATGATACGGAGCCGCTGCCAAGCCCTAATCTCTCTCGGGAGGGCTGATCTGGAGTCCGTTCGGGGCTCCGGAGAGGGGGATTCTTCACCGTCGTCATCATCAACCATCCTCCATCACCAATTTCATGATGCTCACCGCCGTGCATGAGTAATTCCATCGTAGGCTTGCTGGACGGTGATGGATTGGATGAGATTTATCATGTAATCGAGTTAGCTTTGTTAGGGTTTGATCCCTAGTATCCACTATGTTCTGAGATTGATGTTGCTATGACTTTGCTATGCTTAATGCTTGTCACTAGGGCCCGAGTGCCATGATTTCAGATCTGAACCTATTATGTTTTCATGAATATATGTGTGTTCTTGATCCTATCTTGCAAGTCTATAGTCACCTACTATGTGTTATGATCCGCAACCCAAGTGACAATAATCGGGACCACTCCGGTGATGACCATAGTTTGAGGAGTTCACGTATTCACTATGTGCTAATGCTTTGTTCGGTTCTCTATTAAAAGGAGGCCTTAATATCCCTTAGTTTCCAATAGGACCCTGCTGCCACGGGAGGGTAGGACAAAAGATGTCATGCAAGTTCTTTTCCATAAGCACGTATGACTATATTGAAATACATGCCTACATTACATTGATGAATTGGAGCTAGTTACATGTCACCCTATGTTATGATTGTTACATGACGAACCACATCCGACATAATTATCCATCACTGATCCGGTGCCAACGAGCTTTCCATATACTGGTTTACGCTTATTTACTTTTTCGTTGCTACTGTTACAATCAGTACAAAATAACCAAAAACATTACTTTTGCTGTCTTTACTTTTGTTACCGTTACCGCCACTATCATATTACTTTGCTACTAAACACTTTGCTGCAGATACTAAGTTTCCAAGTGCGGTTGAATTGACAACTCAGCTGCTAATACTTGAGAATATTCTTTGGCTCCCCTTGTGTCGAATCAACAAATTTGGGTTGAATACTGTACCCTCGAAAACTGTTGCGATCCCCTATACTTGTGGGTTATCAAGACCTTTTTACGGCGCCACGCCGGGAGCATAGCTCTATTCTTTGAGTCACTTGGGACTAATATCTGCTGGACACTGTGAAGAACTTGAAAGACGCTAAGACAACAATTTATCCCTCAACTACGAGGGGAGGTAAGGAACTGCCATCTAGCTCTGCACTTGAGTCACCTTTTGTTATGAGTAAGCTAGCGGCACCTAAACCTGCTACGCTATTAGTTCCGATATGTCGCATGTTATTGATGATGCCATACGCTATGCATGATACTTATGATGAAACTACTTCTATGCTTGATACTCATGCCCCTTGGTGAATTTCTAGATGAACAAATTTCTAGGTCTAGAGAAAGAGAAATTATTGAAAATGAATACAATGATGAAAGTGATGATGAAAATATGCCTGCTATTCCTGAGGGTTATATTTTTGACGCGGAATCTTCTGCAGCTATTTTTGCCTGCCAGGATAGATATGAACTTAAGAGGCTGCTAGTTAAATGGAGTAAAGAATCTCTTAGAGATAGGATGAGACCTGACCTGCTTTTGCTACTTCACCTATCGTGTTCTGATAAGGATTATGAATTCTCTGTTGATCCTAATATAATTACTTTGGTTGAATCTGATCCTTTTTATGGCTATGAATCTGAAATTGTTGTGGCACATCTTACTAAGTTAAATGATATAGCTGCCCTGTTTACTAATGATGAGAGATCGCGCTACTTTTATATACTCAAAATATTTCCGTTCTCATTAAAGGGTGATGCTAAGATATGGTTTAATTCTCTTGATCCTGGTTGTGTGCATAGTCCCCCGGATATGATTTATTACTTCTCTGCTAAATATTTCCCTGCACATAAGAAACAAGCTGCTTTGAGGGAAATATACAACTTCAGCATAAATTAAAGAAGAGAGTCTCCCACAAGCTTGGGGAGGCTTCTCAAGTTATAATGCTTTGCGTGATCATCCTCTTAAGAAACCTGAAATACTTGATATATTTTATAATGGACTAACCGATGCTTCCATAGATTGCCTGGATAGTTGTGCTGGTTCTCTTTTCAGGGAAAGAACACCGGATGAAGCTGAAATTTTATTGAATAATATGTTGACAAATGAAAATAATTGGGCACCTCCTGAGCCAACTCCTAAGCCAGCTCGACCCAATTCTTGAGCCTATTCCTAAACCAACTCCGAAGAAGAGGTGTTCTACTTCTCATCCCAAGATATGCAAGAGGCAAAGAAATCTATGAAAGAAAAAGGTATTAAAGCTGAAGATGTTAAAATTTACCTCCTATTGAGGAAATACATGGTCTTAATTTCCTTTGTTGAAGAAGTGTATGATCTCAATTCTTTATTCACTGAAGAACCTCCTGATCCCGATATCCCGACACAGGTAGTAAAGGTAAATTCTCTCTATAGATATGATAAAGCTGAAGTCCCTCCTACTAAAATTGCTAGTCAGTGCTTGGATGAGTTTGATAACTTTATGTTTAAGCAAGATGACTTTAATGCTTATTTTGGTAGACAATTAAAACAGAATACCTTTATGATTATACGCTTGGGTGATTATATGGCTAATATTAAAGGTGAACTTAAACTTGTTAGCAAACATGCTTCTATGGTTACCACTCAAGTAGAGCAAGTACTTAAAGCTCAGAAAGAAGTGCTTGATGAAATGAATAGGAAGAAAAATGATTATCTTTGTTAGAGTGGCTACTAGAACTGGTAGAATGACTCAGAACCTTTGTATCCGAAGGCCACCCTAAGAGAATCGAGCAAGATTCTCGGAGAAATAATATTGATATGCCTAGTTCTTCTAAAAGGAAGAAAAAGAAAATGATAGGACTTTGCAAACTTCTAGTGAACCTATTGCTGAATCACCTGATAATCCAAATGACATCTCTATGTCTGATGCTGAAACACAATCTAGTAATGAACATGAACCTAGTGAAAATGTCAATGATGATGTTCATGATGATGCTCAACCTAGTAATGATAATGATGTAGAAGTTGAACCTGCTGTTGATCTTGGTAACCCACAATCAAAGAATCAACGTTATGATAAAAGAGACTTCGCTGCTAGGAAACATGGTAAAGATAGAGAACCATGGGTTCAGAAACCCATGCCTTTTCCTCCCAAACCATCCAAGAAAAAGGACGATGAGGATTTTGAGGGCTTTGCTGAAATGATTAGACCTATCTTTTTGCGTATGCGATTGACTGATATGCTCAAAATGAATCCTTATGCTAAATATATGAAAGATATTGTTACAAATAAAAGAAAGATACCGGAAGCTGAAATTTCCACCATGCTTGCTAATTATACTTTTAAGGGTGGAATACCAAAGAAACTTGGAGATCCAGGAGTACCTACTATACCATGCTCAATTAAGAGAAATTATGTTAAAACTGCTTTATGTGATCTTGGAGCCGGTGTTAGTGTTATGCCCCTCTCTTTATATCGTAGACTTGACTTGAATAAGTTGACACCCAATGAAATATCTTTGCAAATAGCTGATAAATCAACTGCTATACCTGTCAGTATTTGTGAGGATGCGCCTGTTGTAGTTGCAAACGAAACTATTTTAGCGGACTTTGTTATTCTTGATATTCCCGAAGATGATAGTATGTCTATTATTCTTGGAAGACCTTTCCTTAATACTGTAGGGGATGTTATTGATTACAACAAAGGCAATGTCATTTTTCATGTTAATGGTAATGAGCACACGGTACACTTTCCGAGGAAACAACCTCAAGTTCATAGTATCAACTCTATTGGAAAAATTCCATCGATTATATTTGGAGGTTTTGAATTTCCTCTCCCTACTGTCAAGAAGAAATATGATATACTTATTATTGGGGATGTCCATATCCCGTTGAGGTAACATAGTGTTATTCAAATTTCTCGGTTCCATGTTAATCGGAATGAGTTTGTTAACAAGACTTGATCAACCTTGTTAGTGGATTCTTTTTGATGAGCATGAGATGGATGAAACTAAAGCACAACCTTCATGTACCCTCTTTATATTTTCTGGTCCTTAGTAGAAATAAAGAAAATAGTATTTTCCGTCATCTCTGATTTATCCGTGCAATATAAAATATCCGAAAATAAAAGTCCTCGAATGCCATGCCATTTTAATATGATTTTTGGGAATATTTGAGGATTTTCTGTGCAAAAATTACATGGGGGCTGCCACAGCCACGAGGGTGGAGGGCGCGCCCAACCCCTGGCGCCCGCCTCGTGGGCCCATGGTGGCCCTCCTCCACTTATCCCTGCACCCATCTACTTCCTCTGCCTCACACAAACCCGAAAAACCAACTCAAGCTCGTGTTCGAGCCACTTTTGCTGTGATTTTCGATCTCCTTGCTCAAAGCACCTCTCGCAAAACTGCTTGGGGAGATTGTTCCTTGGTATGTGACTCCTCCATTGGTCCAATTATCTTTTGTTCTAGTGCTTTATTCTTTGCAAATTTGTGCTGCATAGGTGACCATGTTCTTGAGCTTGGATGTCAAATTTATATGGTTCCAAGTAGTTCTAATGCTTGATATATGCTCTAGGCACTTGTATGAGTAGTTGCTATCAGCTTTATTGAAGTTGGTTCACTTTTGCTTGAAGTTACTAAAAACTTCAGAATTGTTTTTCAGAGAAAACAATATGCTTAGGAAGATGTTCCAAGGTGTTTCTTCAAGGAAGCAAGGTCCCAGGCTTGCAATGCGTGATCTTGACGAGGAACCACCAAGAGACGCTCTTGTGAGGCCACATGAATGGCCTTGGAAAATTTTATGGATCAAGCTGGAATTAAAGAAGAATTTAGCATATTTGCGTAATGCGGTCTTGAGGATTTTGAAGTGACAAATGCCCCGATGTCGTGATCTCACAAGTTCATTTGTTGGGAGGTTTGAGTTTTCATCTTCGCGTAATTCTCCTTCATCATGTTTGACCTTTATGACAAATCTTATACCATGGACTTAGAGGATTTCACTTTTGCTTGCAAACTTCCATCTTGGGGTAGTGTCGAGGATCCCCTAAATCTGAATATAGAGACTTTCTTGCTAGAATAACTGTGGGGGAATCTAGAGATATAACACAAGCCACTACAGGGAGCATTCACTTTCCTGCTATACATTATTTTGCTCTCTTCATAGGTATATGCATAAATGCTAAGGATGAAGCATGTCACATGTGTGCCCCTGATCTCAGCATTCTCAGAAGTGCTATGTTAGGAGACCAATCTTATCATATGGGAGCCATTGTAGCTCGTAGATTGCATCATAATAGACATAACGGAGATTTCTTTGGAGGAATTTATGCAACCCGCCTAGCTAATTTTCTGGAGATAGACATTCGTGAGGGTGATATGGAGTTACCCCCTACTTATTTTGATTTTGATTCTAACCAGTTTGTTGAGAGGACTGAACCACCTCTCCAGTATCGACTAATCTTTAACAACCGACATGTTGTCCATATTACTCTTCCTGCTCCTGCCTTCTTTGATTCTCAGACAAGAGGAAGACATATTATTACCAGAGAGGAGGCAGATGAGTACGAGAGGAGAGCGGAGGCGGCTCGGCGCCACGCTGCAGCTCGGAGGCGATAGCCGCTGCATCACAAGATCGACCCGGCTACACCTACGGGTATCGGCCGGGCTATCCTCGGCAATAGACCAACAGGCCAAAAGCCTAAGCTTGGGGAATCGTATTCCACCGACATTACATTTATGTTCACACACACTCATTGCTAGATGTCGGTGCTCATACTCTTTCACTGTAATATCCATGCTAGTTTATTCTCTTTTTCCTACTTTCTTCTTGTGTGTTTAATAAACCTTAAGAAAAACAAAAAAATTAGTAGTAGTTTATTTTTCCTGCTATAGTAGTAATAATTAAAAAGAAAACCCAAAAATATTTCCGTTCTTCTTTTGCTTGTTGGGAGCTTTCCGTGTAAATAGTTTTATTTCTTTTCTTTTCTTTGAAATTCGATGGGAGAAGACCATGATTAAATTGTTGTAGTGGCTCTTATATGCATCATTGATGATTTAACCAAGAGCCCATATTGCCTTGTCTTCTCCTGTTTATTGAATGCTCGTAGATTCCAGCTTAGTCCAATGCACGTGCACTCTTATTATTATTCACACCGTTCGGTCATGCACGTGAAAGGCAATTATGATGATATATGATGGACTGACTGAGATGGAAAAGCTGGTATGAACTCGACCTCTTTTGTTTTTGTAAATATGATGAGTCCATCGTTCTTGATTCAGCTTGTTATGAATAAACATCTTCGCAATGACAATTAAAGATCATAGTTGCTCGTGTCATGCTTGATTAGCTATGAGTTATAATGGTTTACCTTGCGTGCCAACATGCTATTAAAATGGTTGTGATGTGGTATGATGGGGTGGTATCCTCCTTTGAATGATTTAAGTGACTTGACTTGGCACATGTTCACGCATATAGTTGAAACAAATCAACATAGCCTTCACGATATTTATGTTCATGGTGGATTATATCCTACTCATGCTTGTATTCAATGTTTATTAATTTTAGTGCATGTTCATGACTGTTGTCGCTCTCTAGTTGGTCGCTTCCCGGTATTTTGCTAGCCTTCACTTGTACAAGCGGGAATGCTGCTTGTGCATCAATCCCTTAAACCCCAAAGTTATTCCATATGAGTCCACCATACCTTCCTATATCGGTGTCTACCTGCCGTTCCAAGTAAATTTATGCATGCCAAACTCTAAACCTTCAAATGAACATTCTGTTTTGCATGCTCGAATAGCTCATATATCAACTAGTGCTGCCCTTATCTTCCGTGTTAGGCGGGTTATTCTCAAGAGGAGTGGACTCCGCTCCTCATTCACGAGAAAATGGCTGGTCACCGGGATGCCCAGTCCCATGCTTTATGCAAACTAAATCAAAATAATTGCAAACAAAACTCCCCCTGGGACCCGTTGAATGTTGGAGGCACTCGTTGTTTCGAGCAAGCCATGGATTGATGCTTGTGAAGGAGGGGGAGTATAAACTTTACCATTCTGTTTGGCAACCGCCTATAATTTGTTTAGCATGGAAGGTATCGTCATCTGTTAGTTGTTATGTTGACAATGAAAGTATGCCGCTCAAAATATAATTTATCTCTATTTCAAAACCGAGCTTTGGCACCTCTACAAATCCCTGCTTCCCTCTGCAAAGGGCCTATCTATTTACTTTTATGTTGAGTCATCACCCTCTTATTAAAAAGCACTAGCTGGAGAGCACAACTGTCATTTGCATTCATTACTGTTAATTTATATCGGATATGACTATGATTGGATCTCTTTTACCATGAATTACAATGTCTAGTCAGTCCTTGATCTTTGAAGGTGCTCTGCATTTATGTTTTGCGGTCTCAGAAAGGGCTAGCAAGATACCATCTTGTTATATCATATTATGATTATTTTGAGAAAGCGTTGTCATCCGAGATTTATTATTATGGCTTGCTAGCTGATTATGTTATTGATATGAGTAAACATGAGACCTAGGAGTTATTGCAAATGTGGTTAGTTATGATCTTTCTTGAAAACCGAATCTTTGGCTTGACATAGTTACAACAACAAGAGCAAACAGAGTTTGTAAAGTTTTCTTTTTCTCTTTCAGTTTGTCAACTGAATTGCTTGAGGACAAGCAAGGGTTTAAGCTTGGGGAGTTGATCGTCTCCGTCGTATCTACTTTTCCAAACACTTTTGCCCTTGTTTTGGACTCTAACTTGTATGATTTGAATGGAACTAACCCGATGGACGCTGTTTTCAAAGAGAATTGCCATGATGTTGTTTTATGTGCAGAAAACAAAAGTTCTCGGAATGACCTGAAACTCCATGGAATATCTTAGAATAAATAATAAAAATCCTCGCCAAAGATGAAGACCAGGGGCCACACCTGTCCCACGAGGTGGGGCGCCCCCCTGGCGCGCCCCTACCTCGTGGCCCCCTGACACCTTCCGGCGCCAACTCCAACTCTATTTATTGGCTTTGGGGAGAAAAAAAATCAGAGAGAAGAAATCATCGCGTTTTACGATACGGAGCCACCGCCAAGCCCTCATCTCTCCCGGGAGGGCTGATCTGGAGTCCGTTTGGGGCTCCGGAGAGGGGGATTCGTTGTCGTCGTCATCATCAACCATCCTCCATCACCAATTTCATGATGCTCACCGCCGTGCGTGAGTAATTCCATCGTAGGCTTGCTGGATGGTGATGGGTTGGATGAGATTTATCATGTAATCGAGTTAGTTTTGTTAGGTTTTGATCCCTAGTATCCACTATGTTCTGAGATTGATGTTGTTATGACTTTGCTATGCTTAATGCTTGTCACTAGGGTCGGAGTGCCATGATTTCAGATCTGAACCTATTATGTTTTCATGAATATATGTGTGTTCTTGATCCTATCTTGCAAGTCTATAGTCACCTACTATGTGTTATGATCCGGCAACCCCGAAGTGATAATAATCAGGACCACTCCCGGTGATGACCATAGTTTGAGGAGTTCATGTATTCACTATGTGCTAATGCTTTGTTCCGGTTCTCTATTGAAAGGAGGCCTTAATATCCCTTAGTTTCCAATAGGACCCCGCTGCCACGGGAGAGTAGGACAAAAGATGTCATGCAAGTTATTTTCCATAAGCACGTATGACCATATTCGGAATACATGCCTACATTACGTTGATGAATAGGAGTTAGTTCTGTGTCACCCTATGTTATGACTGTTACATGACGAACCGCATCCGGCATAATTATCCATCACTAATCTGGTGCCTACGAGCTTTCCATATACTGGTTCTCGCTTATTTACTTTTCCGTTGCTACTGTTATAATCACTACAAAATACCAAAAACATTACTTTTGCTGTCTTTACTTTTGTTACCGTTACCACCACTATCATACTACTTTGCTACTAAACACTTTGCTGCAGATACTAAGTTTCCACATGTGGTTGAATTGACAACTCAGCTGCTAATACTTGAGAATATTCTTTGGCTCCCCTTGTGTCGAATCAATAAATTTGGGTTGAATACTCTACCCTCGAAAGCTGTTGCGATCCTCTATACTTGTGGGTTATCACTCAGCTGCAGAAATAAGATGGAACAGTCACTTTTGATCTTGGTGAGATGGCCTATATGGTTAACGAGTTTTATGCAAACATGTACATGTCAGAGGGATGTATATGTATTGAGGAAGTGCTATCACACATACCTGCTAGAGTTGATGGGGCATGAATGCTAGGCTTAATGCGCCTTACACTGATGAGGAAGTCAAAGATGCACTTTTTCAGATGTTCCCAACCAAAGCACCCGGTCTCGATGGTTTCCCTGCGCATTTTTTTCAGCGACACTGGGAGCTTTGTGGTGAAGAGGTAACAGGTATGATTATTAGATTGATTAACGGAGAGGACTCGCCGGAGGATATTAATAGTACGTTCATCGTGTTGATTCCCAAGATCGCTAGTCCAAAAATTTTAGGACAATTTCTGCCCATAAGCCTTTGCAACATGATCTACAAGATTGCATCAAAGGTCTTAGCAAACAGGTTGAAAATCATTCTCCCCGATGTAATTTCTAAAGAGCAATCGGCTTTTGTCCCTGGACGTCTCATTACGGATAATTTTATAACGGCTTATGAGTGCCTGCATTACATGAAAACAAGGAGGATTAAAAGCAATTATTTTGTTGCGCTAAAGCTTGATATGATGAAGGCATACGATAGGCTCGAGTGGCCATATCTAAAGGCAGTTATGCTTAAACTTGGCATAAGTCCACGGTTTACTGAGATGGTAATGAGGTGCGTGTCATCAGTCTCATTTTCAGTACTTTTTAATGGTGGCAGTCTAGATGATTTCAGGCCAACACGGGGGTTGCGACAAGGGGACCCTATCTCCCCATATCTGTTTTTGTTGGCAGCCGAAGGTCTCTCATGATTGTTAAAGGCTCAAGGTGTTGGAGTCTGTGGACTGGCAGTGGCAAATACAGCACCTGCGATCAATCACCTTCTCTTTGCTGACGACAACCTTTTGTTTTTCGAAGCAACCAGTGAAAATGCAGCACATGCCCGGGACCTTTTGAGGATATACTATGATGCTTCAGGTCAGCGCATTAATACTGACAAATCGTCGATTTATTTCAGCAAGGGAGTTCCAGAGACAACACGGAATGAGATAAAAAATGTTATGGACGTGTAGAATGAGTCCTTAACGGAGAAGTACTTGGGGCTTCCCAGCAATGTGGGCAAGAGCAAGGACGGATGCTTTAGCTATTGAAAGGACAGAATTTGGAAGCATGTACAAGGATGGATGGAAAAGTGTTTGTCGGCTGGGGGAAAAGAAGTTCTTGTAAAAGCAGTTGCACAATCTATCCCAACTTATTCCATGTCATGCTTTAAATTACCACGAGGTCTGAGTGATCATATAAATGGCCTTTTGAGGAAATTTTGGTGGGGTAGCAAACAGGGTTAGAGGAAACCAGCTTGGGTGTCATGGAAGACGATGTGCAAACCAAAAAATATGGGTGGAATGGGTTTCCGCGACATCGAACTATTAAACCTGGCGTTACTGGCACAACAAATTTGGCGTCTTTTGCAAGACCCGAGTCCTTGAGTGCACGAGTGTTGCGGGCGAGGTACTATCCGCAGGGTAATATACTAGATGCAGTGCTGGGAGACCACCCCTCCCAAGTTTGGCGCTCATTGCTGGAAGGGAGAGATCTCCTTGCTTTGGGGCTGATCAAGAGAATTGGTTCAGGATCAGATACACACATTTGGCTAGATAATTGGCTGCCACGTGATTACAAGTTGAGACCAATTTGCCCTATTTCAGCTAACCCTCCGCAGTACGTTTCAGAGCTTATTGACCCAATTACCAGAACATGGTACAAGCAAGTGCTGATGGAGCATTTTATCGGTCTGAATGTGGACGTCATAATGAATATTCCGTTAAGCTCACGGGTGCAGCCTGACTTCTGGGCGTGGCACTATGATAGAAGGGGTGTGTTTTCAGTAAGATCAGCCTACAAGATGATCAGTGGTATAAAGCATCAATGTGGAGTCTGGCTTGAGCACAGACCGAGCCATTCAAATCATGAATCTGTTAGCAAGTCTTTGTCTCAGCTTTGGAAGGTAAAAATTCCGTCCAAGATAAGGATTTTCATTTGGAGATTGGCACAAATGTCATTGCCAACGGGATCAATTCGACACGAGCGAAATATGGCAATGACACCGACGTGTGATTTATGCAATGCAGGTCGATTCCTGGCGGCATTCGCTATTTGAATGTCGCATTGCGCGCTGCGTTTGGGCTTTGGGCAATGAAGAGGTACTTGAACATTTGCTCTCCAACAGAAGCGATGATGCAAGGCTATGGCTGTTTTGGCTCTTTGACACTTTGAATCAGCAGGACCTCGCGAGGGTGCTTATAACCATGTGGGCGATTTGGTGGCTCGGAGAAGAGCAATACATGATGATGGATTCCAGAGCCCGCTGTCCACAATGTGCTTTGTGAATCGGTATTTGCAAGACTTGGAGATTGCTACTGTGCGAGCCTCTAGTGCACACACGCACCCCGCACAAGCTAGAGTGCAGCGATGAATTCCCCCTGGTGAATATGCAACAAAAAATAATGTTGATGGGGCTCTGTCTCGCAATGGAAGAATGGGTGCTTCGACAGCTGTTTGCAGGGACAAAGATGGCTTTTACATTGGGTCCTCGGCTGTGGTTTTCGGCGATCTAGTGGACGCTCCAAGTTTAGAAGCTCAAGCTTGCAATGAGGCACTTGCACTTGCTCAAGATCTCAACCTGTCACATGCGGTTATAGCATCGGACTACATGCAAGTTGTATCAGACATCAATGGAGTTGTTTCTTCTTCTTCTTTTGCTTTAGTTTTGAATGAGATTAGAGATAGAGCTACAGATTTTGTAAAAGTTAGTTTTCGTTTTGAAAATAGGGAGGCAAACTTTGAAGCTCATGCCTTAGCTAAGGCAGCTTCGTCGCTCCCTATTGGTCGCCATTTGTGGCTAGGGATCCCACCAGACATTGCTTGTATCCCTTCTGTCTTAAACTTTGAATAAATCCCTAGTTTCACCTAAAAAAAGTTAGGGCAAGTACAATGGGATGACATAGGTGGATTGTAAGCCAATAAATATTATATTTTGAATGAGTTGGAGGAGAGAGAATGAAAGCGGACTACTGATTAACAGCCGGCTGCAGCACGCGCTCCTAGGCATGTTGTGACAGAGTGAGGTGGGTCATGTCTCAAAAAAGTACTAGTACATGTTTATATGCAACTATTGTACTTGCCGGCTATAAACTTGGCTATAGATGATGTGGCAAAACCATATAGCCAGCAACTGGTTGTACTATTAACCATGCTCTTAAGGGGCACCCTTTGCAAAAGTCATTCTCATCTTCCCAGCACTGACAAATGGTGCATTGCATGTGCGCCACTTAGCGCACCATGAGAGTTTTTTTTTTCGTAGATTCGTTTATTTCAAAATTTTCATCTCTTGAACCATGTGTCCAAATCCCGAACTGTTTTCACCGGTGGATTTCTCGTGTCGAGATCTTTGAAACTATATCTCATGTTAATAGGTTTCGACGAACTTTTTTCATGAAAAAACTCAAAGAAGGAAGCACGGTCTTTATTCCACTTTTTTTCCTTTCCGAAAGCACAACTTCTTGGAGAAGCAAATAGGCACATATTTGCAAGCACTGATTTGCTTCTCGTGGAGGCACATATTAACTTCCACGAAAAAAATGTGGAAATAAAGAACCGTGCTCTCGGATCTGGATTTTTTTGGTTTTTTCCGTGAAATAGTGGAGGCACATATTTGTTTCCACGAAAAAAATGTGGAAATAAAGAACCGTGCTTCCGGCTTCGGATTTTTTCTAGTTTTTTCCGTGAAAAGAGTTTGTCCAAACCTACTATCATGGGGGCCTAGTTTTGAAGATATCAGTGTGCTTCTCGCGGAAGCAAATATGTGCTTTCTGGTAGAAGCACAAATATATATATCTCACAAAAAAGAAAAAAATGCGGAACTTTTTTCCCTCCAAAACCTAGGAAAAATCAGGCAAAACCAAAAAAGCCAGAAAAAGGGAATAAAACACATCTAAAACCCGAAAAACACGTACAAAAAAATAAAAACAACAAAAATATCCAGAGAGAGCGCCCAGCATGAGACTTGTGGCGGCGGCTGAGCGCACCACTTGGCATGCTCTAAGAGCATCAAAAGTGAACCCCGAGGTCCCTCGCAAGGGGTAACCTCCAGTAAGTTGCTCTCTAGTTTGGTTTCCATGTTAAGCTTGTCACACTTTACCATGCAAGTTTGGCTAAGGCAGCCCTGTTTGGTTATAGTCACATTTATGACAAGATTTCATTCATGCAAATTAGATCTCATATGCCATTGACTCAAAAAGTGTGTAAAATTATCTCAAGTGTGGCAAAGTGACTTCCTTAGGCATGTGTGGTAGAAAATATGACAAATGATGGCAACCTTGGTATATGAACCAAACATGATGAGTTTGAAAGCTACTCATCTTTGGGTTAGATAAGCATAGGAGCAGTTTTCTTTGGAACACTAATGGCAATAAATAGAAGTATAGACTTTTCAAATGAAAAGTCATGTGTAAACCCTAAAAACTTTGGGGATAGGCATTATCAACACCTTCATCATGAATTAATGTCTTATCATCACATGATGGTGGAAATTTTTCGGCAGAGCTGAGGCTTATGTGGTTTAACATTCTCAAAGCTAAATATTTCCCATGGGTAGCCTTGTTTTATACGCCACTTGCGGTTCTCGGTTCTAGCGTCAACTAGCGAAAAGTGCGGGATGAGTTTAGTTCTCAAGTCAAGTTTGGGGTCGATGATGGTACTTCGTGTGGTTTTGGTTGGATTGGTACATGTGGATGGGCCACTTTGTGTTTCATTTCCTTCGTTGTTTTTCTGCCGTGTTGTTCCTAACACTACAAAATTTGCTCTATTAGGTGACGAAAACCCTGGTGATGAATCAGGAACCGCCGCCTAAAATCATTTTCTATGATGGTCACCGTCACTAGTTGATTTTGCCTGGCATGGCTCTTTGCGGCAACTTTGGTGGCGTTGAGAACCAATTTTAGGCGATGTTTTGCCGTCCTTTGGGCAAGTGTATTTTCTGGGACAATTTTTAGTGTCATGGAATTTTTTTACTGTCACCAATAATCTTGAACAGATTATTGCAGGAAACATAAATAGAAAAAATGAGTCCCTAAGACTTTAACCCACGAGCTTTCGCTTCCGTAGACATTATACTAAGAGGTTTACGGCTCGTGTGGTCAAAAAAAGAGGTTTACCGCTGGACTAGTGTTTGATTGGTGATAATACTTTGTAGCTCAATTCTTATATATATGTTTTTAGAGGACTTCTACAACATGTTCAATAGCAGTACATGTACATTTTGTTGAAATAATAAAATAAAATAATGTTTACATTGAAACTATTGTATTTAAAAAGCTGACGCCACATGTCATGTTTTAGTTTCAGACAGAAGAAAGAAAAATAGGTGGTTTCCATGGGATTTGAACACTTGTCATGGGCCTCATGTGGAGTTCGGATTACCACTAGGCTAGTATATGATTAGTGATAATACTTTCTATAGTCAAAAACCCTTTCTAAGCTGGTACATGGACGATTATTAGTGTCACCGAAATTATTGGAGCGGCGCCTTCATGAGTTATTTCAGGAGATTATCAGGAAATGGACATGCATCGGTGCTCGCAGCTACGTTCATGGGCGGTCCGTTGCGTGTTTGCGAGGCGTGGTGGGCGTGTTTGCGACATCATGGAGGTGTGTTTGTAGCCGGCGTGGGCGTGTATCGGCGGCGGCGTTCAGCGAGTGAGCGACCCGCGTCGAGATTCTCACGGAATATGTGCCTTTGACCGAGCGCCCTCCGGCCATCGTGGTAGTCTGTGCGTACTGAAGAAGTAAGATCAGACCATGGCAGCCTTTGACCACCCTTCCGCCCGCCTGTCCAACCACCTCTCCTTGATGGCGGGCTACAAGATAGCGGCCGTCCCTTCACTCGCACCATTACCATCTCTAATCCAAAGCACAATCCAACACAAACACCTCGTCCATGGCGCACCTCCTAGTCTTCTATTTTGGCGTTGTTGAGGAGGGCAGAAGAGGACCCTCCGCCCCCTTGTGGGCGAGATGGACAAAACAATCGGAGGAAGTTGCTCGGATGGGCGAAGGTCACGTAGATGGACGCGTTACGCACCCGTTCCGTGCCGGCGAATACGCTGCGCCGCGCTCATGCCCATGCCGGTGCCGCGCCCATGCCTAACGCGATGGAGGAGGAGGACATGGAGTATGATGCGGAAGACTTTCTTGTGATGGATCGAGGCCACCAACGCTGCATTCTATGACTTTTTCTTGGGCGGAGGTGGCGGTGCCGCCGGTCGTGGTGTTGGACATGGATGGATTGATGTCACTGTCAATGGCAGGCGCCATGGTCGTGGCGGTGGCGGCCGTGGCCATTGTGGTGGCATCCGTGGCCGTGGCCGTGGCAGTGACCGTGGCCATGGGCCCATGGCCACAACTACGTGGTGACCATGGTTGTGGACAGAATTACACGGTGACTGTGGCTATGGCCAAAACTACGTCATGGCCATATGGCTATATTAGTTTGTTATAATAGTTTGTACTATTAGGTGTTGTATCGGATGGTGTCGCGGTTCGACAATTTTTGGAGGATTTCAACTATGTTCGGCTTAATCTTTGCAATGCTTTTAAAATTATGTGATTGAAAGTTTAGCAAGTTTGTGTGTACTGCAATGTCTAAAATTCAAGCTAATTTCAGTGAAAGTGAAATTAATGTTGTGTAGCACTGCAACTTTCACTTATAGAGGCATATGTGTTGTCAGCATTTGCAATTCATGTATCATTGGTTGTTTTAATTTGCAGGAGTGCTGCAGATAGTGTTCAAAATACATGACATGTGTATTGTACCAGAAAGTTTAGTACAGAAGCTAATAATTAACGCAATACTTAGCATGTAGTACTTCACAACCTTATCATCCACATATAATAATGAAGGAAATATGCCCTAGAGGCAATAATAAAGTTGTTATTTTATATTTCCTTATATCATGATAAATGTTTATTATTCATGCTAGAATTGTATTAACCGGAAACTTGATACATGCGTGGATACATAGACAAAACACCGTGTCCCTAGTAAGCCTCTACTAGACTAGCTCGTTAATCAAAGATGGTTAAGTTTCCAAACCATAGACATGTGCTGTCATTTCATGAACGGGATCACATCATTAGGAGAATGATGTGATGGACAAGACCCATCCGTTAGCATAGCATATTGATCGTTCAGTTTTGTTGCTATTGCTTTCTTCATGTCAAATACATATTCCTTCGACTATGAGATTATGCAACTCCCGGATACCGGAGGAATGCCTTGTGTGCTATCAAACGTCACAACGTGACTCGGGTGATTATAAAGATGCTCTACAGGTATCTCCGAAGGTGTTTGTTGGGTTGGCATAGATCGAGATTAGGATTTGTCACTCCGAGTATCGGAGAGGTATCTCTGGGCCCTCTCGGTAATACACATCATAAGAAGCCTTGCAAGCAATGTGACAAATGAGTTAGTTGCGGGATGATGTATTACGGAACGAGTAAAGAGACTTGCCGGCAACGATATTGAACTAGGTATGACGATACCGACGATCGAATCTCGGGCAAGTAACATACCGATGACAAAGGGAATAACGTATGTCATCATAACAGTTTGACCGATAAGGATCTTCGTAGAATATGTGGGAGCCAATATGAGCATCCAGGTTCCGCTATTGGTTATTGATTGGAGAGGTGTCTCGGTCATGTCTACATAGTTCGTGAACCCGTAGGGTCCACTCGCTTAACGTTCGATCATGATTTTGTATTATATGAGTTATGTGATTTGGTGACCGAATGTTGTTCGGATCCCGGATGAGATCACGGACATGAAGAGGAGTTTCGAAATGGTCGAGACGTAAATATTGATATATAGGACAATGGTATTCGGACATCGGAAGTGTTTGGGATGCACCAGGTACTTATCGGGTCACCGGAAGGGGTTCCGGGCACCCCCGGCAAAAGATATGAGCCTTATGGGCCAAGAGGAAGCGATGATGAGCCCAGATTCCACGAAATGGTTTGAGGCCATGAAATCTGAGATGGGATCCATGTATGGGAACAAAGTATGGACTTTGATTGACTTGCCCAAATGATCGGCGAGCCATTGAGATTAAATGGATCTTCAAGAGGAAGATGGACGCTGATAGTAGTGTTACTATCTACAAAGCTAGAATTGTCGCAAAAAGTTTTCGACTAAGTTCAAGGTGTTGACTACTATGAGAGTTTCTCACTCGTATCTATGCTTAAGTCTGTCCGAATCATGTTAGCAATTGCCGCATTTTATGAAATCTGGCAAATGGATAAACAAAACTACATTCGTTAAGGGATTTATTAAAGAAGAGTTGCATATGATGCAACCAGAAGGTTTTGTCTATCCTAAAGGTGTTAACAAAATATGCAAGCTCCAGCGGTCCATCTATGGACTGGAGCAAGCATCTCGGAGTTTGAATATACGCTTTGATGAGTTGATCAAAGCATATAGTTTTATACAGACTTGCGGTGAAGCCTGTATTTACAAGAAAGTGAGTGGGAGCACTACAACATATCTAATAAGTATATTTGAATGACATATTGTTGATCGGAAATAATGTAGAATTATTCTGCAAAGCATAAAGGATTGTTTGAAAGGAGTTTTTCAAAGAAATACCTCGGTGAAGCTTCTTACATATTGAGCATCAAGATCTATAGAGATAGATCAAGACGCTTGATAAGTTTATCAATGAGTACATACCTTGACAAGTTTTTTAAGTAGTTCAAAATGGAATAGTCAAAGAAAGAGTTCTTGCCTGTGTTACAAGGTGTGAAATTGAGTAAGACTCAAAGCCCGACCACGGCAGAAGATAGAAAGAGAATGAAAGTCATTCCCTATGCCTCAGCCATAGGTTCTGTAAAGTATGCCATGCTATGTACCAGATCTATTGTATACCCTACACTGATTTTGGCAAGGAGTACAATAGTGATCTAGAGTAGATCCTTTGGACATCGGTCAAAATTATCCTTAGTGGAATAAGGATATGTTTCTCGATTATGGAGGTGACAAAAAGGTTCGTCGTAAAGTGTTACGTCGATGCAAATTTTGATACTGATCTAGATGACTATAACTCTCAATCTGGATACATATTGAAAGTGGGAGCAATTAGCTAGAGTAGCTCCGTGCAGAGCATTGTTGACATAGAAATTTGCAATATACATACGGATCTGAATGTGGCAGACCCGTTGACTAAACTTCTCTCACAAGCAAAACATGATCACACCTTTGTACTCTTTGGGTGTTAATCACATAGCGATGTGAACTAGATTATTGACTCTAGTAAACCCTTTGGATGTTGGTCACATGACGATGTGAACTATGGGTGTTAATCACATGGTGATGTGAACTACTGGTATTAAATCACATGGTGATGTGAACCAGATTATTGACTCTAGTGCAAGTGGGAGACTGAAGGAAATATGCCCTAGAGGCAATAAGAAAGTTATTATTTATTTCCTTATATCATGATAAATGTTTATTATTCATGCTAGAATTGTATTAACCGGAAACATAATACATGTGTGAATACATAGACAAACAGAGTGTCACTAGTATGCCTCTACTTGACTAGCTCGTTAATTAAAGATGGTTATGTTTCCTAACCATAGACATGAGTTGTCATTTGATTAACGGGATCACATCATTAGAAGAATGATGTGATTGACTTGACCCATTCTGTTAGCTTAGCACTTGATCGTTTAGTATGTTGCTATTGCTTTCTTCATGACTTATACATGTTCCTATGACTATGAGATTATGCAACTCCCGTTTACCGGAGGAACACTTTGTGTGCTACTGAACGTCACAATCAGAATCGGGTGATTATAAAGGTGCTCTCAGGTGTCTCGAAGGTACTTGTTGGGTTGGCATATTTGAGATTAGGATTTGTCACTCCGATTGTCGGAGAGGTATCTCTGGGCCCTCTCGGTAATGCACATCACTATAAGCCTTGCAAGCATTCTGACTATGAGTTAGTTGCGATATGATGTATTATGGAACGAGTAAAGAGACTTGCCGGTAACGATATTGAACTAGGTATTGAGATATCGACGATTGAATCTCGGGCAAGTAACATACCGATGACAAAGGGAACAACGTATGTTGTTATGCGGTCTGACCGATAAAGATCTTCGTAGAATATGTGGGAGCCAATATGAGCATCCAGGTTCCGCTATTGGTTATTGACTGGAGACGTGTCTCGGTCATGTACATAGTTCTCGAACCCGTAGGGTCCGCACGCTTAACGTTTCGATGACAGTTATATTATGAGTTTATATGTTTTGATGTACCAAGGTTGTTCGGAGTCCCGAATGTGATCACGGACATGACGAGGAGTCTCGAAATGGTCGAGACATGAATATTGATATATTGGAAGCCTATGTTTGGATATCGGAAGTGTTCCGGGTGAAATCGGGATTTTACCGGAATACCGGAGGGGTTACCGGAACCCCCCGGGGGTTAATGGGCCATAGTGTGGCTTAGTGGAGAAGAGGATAGGCGGCCAGGGCAAGGGCCGCGCGCCCCTCCCCTAGTCCGAATAGGACAAGGAGAGGGCGGCGGCGCCCCCCTTCCTTCTTCTCCTCCACCTCTTCCCCCCCCCCAAGTCCTAATCCAACTAGGAAAGGGGGGAGTCCTACTCCCGGTAGGAGTAGGACTCCTCCTGGCGCGGCCCCTCTAGGTCGGCCGCACCTCCCCCCTTGCTCCTTTATATACGGGGGAAGGGGGGCACCCTAGAGTCACAACAATTGATCGTTTGATCTTTTAGCCCTGTGCGGTGCCCCCCTCCACCATAGTCCACCTCGATATCTTCAGAAGGTGCTTAGGCGAAGCCTGCGTCGATAGGACATCATCATCGCCACCACGCCGTCGTCTCGACGAAACTCTCCCTCAACACTCGGCTGGATCAGAGTTCGAGGGACGTCATCGGGCTGAACGTGTGCTGAACTCGGAGGTGCCATGCGTTCAGTACTTGATCGGTCGGATCATGAAGACGTACGACTACATCAACAGCGTTGTGCTAACGCTTCGCTTCGGTCTCACGAGTGCGTGGACACACTCTCCCCTCTCGTTGCTATGCATCACCATGATCTTGCGTGTGCGTAGGAATTTTTTTGAAATTACTACATTCCCCAACAATAACAAGAACAACCACTACTTCACTAGCAGCCTAGCAATGAAGAGATCAAGGCAGGTCGGAGGACTGGTACAGATTGAGGCGCAGGTCAGGGCTGGAGGGCGACGGGGAGCAGGTGAATGGGAGGGATTGGGGAGGGAGAAGGAAGGCCGGCGGTGGCTGGAGCTGCCGAAGATGGCCGGCGGTGGCTGGAGTAGCCGGAGATGCCAGACGCCTGGGGCAATGCAAGGGGCGGGAGGAGAGTCCCTAACCCTACCGATTTGGGAGTGTCGAGCCGGAGGTGCCTGGGCAGGGTCACGTGCTAGATATTGGCCTCGCCCATACCCCTGTAGTTAACTAGTTTTGTGTCTGACAACCGATTAAATGGCAGTTAATCAGGGTGACCAGTTAACTCTCTGAATATATGCTATTCACATCGGTTAGAAGCTGAGCAGCGATTAACTGGCCATTTAATCCGTGATTCGGCCGAATTCCTGAACAATGTGTTATATTATCAATCTTGGATGTTTTATAATCATTTTATAGCCATTTTATATCATTTTTTGGTACTAACCTAGCAACATAGTGCCAAGTGCAGTTGCTGTTTTCTGCATGTTTTTTACATCGCAGGAAATCAATACCAGACGGAGCCCAAATGCCACGAAACTTCATGGAGAATTTTTATGGCCAGAAGGAACACAACGGGCCCTGGCTGCGCCTGGGGGTGCCCCGAGGGAGGCACAACCCACCAGGGCATGCTAGGAGGCCCAGGCGCGCCCTGGTGGGTTGTGCCCACCTCGAGTGACCCCCGGACCGCCTCTTTGCTCTATAAATACGCCAATATTCCAAAAACCCTAGGGGAGTCGACAAAATATTCATCCAACCGCCGCAAAGTCCAAAACCACCAGATCCAATCTAGACACCATCTCGGATGGGGTTCACCACCTCCATTGGTGCCTCTCTGATGATGCGTGACTAGTTCTTTGTAGACCTTCGGGTCCGTAGTTAGTAGCTAGATGGCTTCCTCTCTCTCGCTGAATTCTCAATACAATGGTCTCTTGGAGATCCATATGATGTAACTCTTTTGTGGTGTGTTTGTTGGGACCTGATGAACTTCGAGTTTATGATCAGTTATATCTTTTTATATCCATGAAAGTTATTTGAGTTTCTTTGATCTCTTATGTGCATGATCTCTTATAGCCTCGTATTTCTTCTCCGATATTTGGGTTTTGTTTGGCCAACTTGATCTATTTATCTTGCAATGGGAAGAGGTGCTTTGTAGTGGGTTCGAACTTACGGTACTTGATACCAGTGACAGAAAGGGAACCGACACGTATTTATCGTTGCTACTAAGGATAAAACGATAGGGTATATCTCTACATAGATAGATCTTGTCTACATCATGTCATCATTCTTATTGCATTACTCCGTTTCTCCATGAACTTAATACACTAGATGCATGCTGGATAGTGGTCGATGTGTGGAGTAATAGTAGTAGATGCAGGCAGGAGTCGGTCTACTAATCTTGGACGTGATGCCTATATAATGATCATTGCCTGGATATCGTCATAATTATTTGAAGTTCTATCAATTTCTCAACAGTAATTTGTTTACCCACCATTTGCTATTTTTCTCGAGAGAAGCCACTAGTGAAATCTACGGCCCCCGGGTCTTCTTTCTCATATTTGCCTTTGCGGTCTACTTTTTCCATGCATTTATTTTCAGATCTTTTTTTTCGTGAATACGCAAGTTGCGTATCATTTCATTGATAGGTAGAAAGCAAGAGTTAGAGGGGCCCAATTACAACTCCAACACCAACGGGAGAGCTAGAAACTGGGTTCGTGAAGAGACCGAGATGCTCAGCACGGAAAACAGAGCAGAGGCGCGCCTAAGGCGGCTCGAATTGCGTGATCGCGGCAAGTCCTCGAGCCCCAGCCAGGGCCCAGGTCCGTGACTCGTCAAGAATGTTTTATGTTACTAGGTCGGTAGATGGTAGGCGGAGTCAAAGAGCACAGCATTACGGTGCCTCCATATGCTCCAAGCAATAAGAACGGCAAGGGAGGCGAAGCCTTTGCGAAGCGAGCGCGGGGTCTTGAGGGTGGCGGCACTCCACCAGTTGATGAATCTGTCCTGAGCCGTCGGGATCGCCGCAGTCAGCCTGAGGCCCGATAGCACACGGTGCCATACCTCGCGGGAGAACGGGCAGCCAACCAGGAGATGGTCGATCGTCTCGAGGGTCTGGTCGCAAAGGACACAGGTAGGGCTGTGGGGGAGGCCATGGCGGGCGCGGCGCTCCGCAGTCCAGCATCGGTCGAGAGTGACTAGCCAGATGAAGACCTTGTAGCAAAGCGGAGCCCACGTTTTCCAGATCAGCTAGGCGTGCGGCGCCGTGGTGGAACCAAGAAAGAGGGCATCATAGCAGGATTTTGCAGAGTATACGCCCGAAGCCGTCCACCGCCAGCGGATGGCGTCAGGAGCTGAGGAGAGGGGGGTGTCGCAGACGCGACGCCAGAGCTCTAAGTACTGAAGAGCCGCCATGGGGCCAAGAGCTCCTTGGATGTCCTGGGTCCAGGAGCGAAGATGAAGGCCGTCCGCCACCGAGCGGGTTTTCCGGTGCCGTTTGGGAACAAGGGCAAAGATCGCCGGAGCAAACTCGGCCACGCATTGTCCCTGGATCCAGTGATCAGTCCGGAAGCAGCAGGTGTGGCCATCACCAATGGTCCAATTGGTAGACGCCCCGAAGATCGCGCGAACCTCTGCATCATGGGGGAGCTCGAGGTGTTTCCACGGCCGGTTGTGGTCAGTGTGCTGGAGCCAGAGCCACCGGACCCGGAGGGCAATGCCCACATGAAAGAGATCATGCACGCCCAGGCCGCTGAGGCCGAGGGGCATGCACACCCTGCGCCAGTTGACAGGGCAGCATCCTGACGCTGCATCCTTGTGCCCGTGCCACAGGAAGTCGCGGATCACCCGGTTGGCGCGCTTGAGGGTGCTGGCATTGAGCGCGATTGCCGCCAGGATGTGAGTCGGCATGGCAGAGAGGACGTGACGAGCCAGCGCAAGCCTCTCGCCCCTAGAGAGCAGGGCGGATCGCTAGGTGGGCAGCTTCTTCTGGAGGAGAACAATGAGCGGATCGAAGGCGGAGGATGGCAGCTTACAGAGTGACAGAGGGAGGCCGAGGTAGGTAATCGGAAACTGGGAAATAGGGCATGCCAGGGCAGCGCTCGCCTCCGCAGACAGCTCATCAGAGCAGCGAATGGGAGAGATGGAACACTTGGCGTAGTTGGTATGGAGGCCAGAGGCCACCAAAAAAATCCGGAGTATCTCTCGCACCGCGTCGAGGTCGTGGGCATCCGGATCTATTAAACCAAAAATACAAAAATACTCTGCTGCACTTTATTTTCAGATCTATTAAACCAAAAATACAAAAATACTTTGCTGCACTTTATTTTATTTGCGATCTATTTATTCAATCTATTACAACTTTCTTCCGTCCGCACGCCGTTTCCGGTGTCGTTACCAGAAAGGGATTGACAACCCCTTTAACACGTCGGGTTGCGAGGTGTTGTTATTTGTGTGCAGGGGCTGTTTACGTTGTGTTGCTTGGTTCTCCTACTGGTTCGATAACCTTGGTTTCATTTCTGAGGGAAATACCTACCGCCGTTGTGCTGCATCATCCCTTCCTCTTTGGGAAGATACCGACGTAGCTGATACGTCTCCGTCGTATCTACTTTTCCAAACACTTTTGCCCTTGTTTTGGACTCTAACTTGTATGATTTGAATGGAACTAATCCGGACTGACGCTGTTTTCAGCAGAATTGCCATGATGTTGTTTTATGTGCAGAAAACAAAAGTTCTCGGAATGACCTGAAACTCCATGGGATGTCTTATAAAAAATAATAAAAAATCCTCGCCAAAGATGAAGACCAGGGGGCCCACACCCTGTCCACGAGGGTGGGGGGCGCGCACCCCCCTCCTGGGGGCGCCCCCTACCCCGTGGCCCCCCTGGAGACCCTCCGACGCCAACTCCAACTCTATATATTGACTTTCGGGGAGAAAAAATCAGAGAGAAGAAATCATCACGTTTTACGATACGGAGCCGCCGCCAAGACCTAATCTCTCTCAGGAGGGCTGATCTGGAGTCCGTTCTGGGCTCCGGAGAGGGGGATTCGTCGCTGTCGTCATCATCAACCATCCTCCATCACCAATTTCATGATGCTCACTGCCGTGCGTGAGTAATTCCATCGTAGGCTTGCTGGACGGTGATGGATTGGATGAGATTTATCATGTAATCGAGTTAGCTTTGTTAGGGTTCGATCCCTAGTATCCACTATGTTCTGAGAGTGATGTTGTTATGACTTTGCTATGCTTAATGCTTGTCACTAGGGCCCGAGTGCCATGATTTCAGATCTGAACCTATTATGTTTTCATGAATATATGTGTGTTCTTGATCCTATCTTGCAAGTCTATAGTCACCTACTATGTGTTATGATCCGGCAACCCCGAAGTGACAATAATCGGGACCACTCCCGGTGATGACCATAGTTTGAGGAGTTCATGTATTCACTATGTGCTAATGCTTTGTTCCGGTTCTTTATTAAAAGGAGGCCTTAATATCCCTTAGTTTCCAATAGGACCCCGCTGCCACGGGAGAGTAGGACAAAAGATGTCATGCAAGTTCTTTTCCATAAGCACGTATGACTATATTCGGAATGCATGCCTACATTACATTGATGAATTGGAGCTAGTTCTGTGTCACCCTATGTTATGACTGTTACATGACGAACCACATCCGCATAATTATCCATCAACGATCCGGTGCCTCTGAGCTTTCCATATACTGGTTTACGCTTATTTACTTTTCCGTTGCTCTTTGTTACAATCACTACAAAATGCCAAAACATTACTTTTGTTGTCTTTACTTTTGTTACCGTTACCGCCACTATCATATTACTTTGCTACTAAATAGTTTGCTGCAGATACTAAGTTTCCAGGTGTGGTTGAATTGACAACTCAGCTGCTAATACTTGAGAATATTCTTTGGCTCCCCTTGTGTCGAATCAACAAATTTGGGTTGAATACTCTACCCTCAAAAACTGTTGTGGTCCCCTATACTTGTGGGTTATCAAGACCTTTTTCTGGCGCTGCTGCCGGGGATCATAGCTCTATTCTTTGAGTCACTTGGGATTTATATCTGCTGTACACTATGAAGAACTTGAAAGACGCTAAGACAACAATTTATCCCTCAACTACGAGGGAGGTGAGGAACGCCATCTAGCTCGCACTTGATTCACCTTCATTATGAGTAAGCGGCGACACCTAAACCTGCTTCGCTATTCGTTCCGATATGTCGCATGTTATTGATGATGCCACTTCTGCTATGCATGATACTTATGATGAAACTACTTCTATGCTTGATACTACTGTGCCCCTTGGTGAATTTCTAGATGAACAAATTCTAGGTCTAGAGAAAGAGAAATTATTGAAACTGAATACAATGATGAAAATATGCCTGCTATTCCTGAGGGTTATCTTTTTGATGCGGAATCTTCTGCAGCTATTTTTGCCTGCCAGGATAGATATGAACTTAAGAGGCTGCTAGTTAAATGGAGTAAAGAATCTCTTAGAGATAGGATGAGACCTGACCTGCTTTTGCTACTTCACCTATCTCGTGTTCTGATAAGGATTATGAATTCTCTATTGATCCCGATATAATTACTTTGGTTGAATCTGATCCTTTTATGGCTATGAATCAAACTGTTGTGGCACATCTTACTAAGTTAAATGATATAGCTGCCCTGTTTACTAATGATGAGAGATCGCACTACTTTTATATACTCAAAATATTTCCGTTCTCATTAAAGGGTGATGCTAAGATATGGTTTAATTCTCTTGATCCTGGTTGTTTGCGTAGTCCCGGGATATGATTTATTACTTCTCGCTAAATATTTCCTGCGCATAAGAAACAAGCTGCTTTGAGGGAAATATACAACTTCGATGCAAATTAAAGAAGAGAGTCTCCCACAAGCTTGGGGGAGGCTTCTCAAGTTACTTAATGCTTTGCCCGATCATCCTCTTAAGAAACCTGAAATACTTGATATCTTTTATAATGGACTAACCGATGCTTCAAGAGATTACACGATAGTTGTGCGGTTCTCTTTTCGTGGAAAGAACACGGATGAATCTGAAATTTTATTGAATAATATGTTGACAAATGAAAATAATTGGGCACCTCCTGAGCCAACTCTGAGCCAGCTCTGACCCAATTCTCGAGCCTATTCCTAAACCAACTCCGAAGAGAGGTTTTCTATTTCTCGATCCGAAGATATGCAAGAGGAAAAGAAATCTATGAAAGAAAAAGGTATTAAAGTTGAAGATGTTAAGAATTTACCTCCTATTGAAGAAATACATGGTCTTAATTTACACTTTGTTGAAGAAGTGTATGATCTCAATTCTTTATTCATCAAGAACCTCCCGATCCCGATATCCCGACCACGGTAGTAAAGGTAAATTCTCTCTATAGATATGATAAAGCTGAAGTCCCTCCTACTAAAATTGCTAGTCGGTGCTTGGATGAGTTTGATAACTTTATGTTTAAGCAAGATGACTTTAATGCTTATTTTGGTAGACAATTAAAACAGAATACCTTTATGATTAAACGCTTGGGTGATTATATGGATAATATTAAAGGTGAACTTAAACTTGTTAGCAAACATGCTTCTATGGTTACCACTCAAGTAGAGCAAGTACTTAAAGCTCGTAAAGAAGTGCTTGATGAAATGAATAGGAAGAAAATGATTATGTTTGTTAGAGTGGCTACTAGAACTGGTAGAATGACTCAGAACCTTTGTATCCTGAAGGCCACCCTAAGAGAATCGAGCAAGATTCTCAGAGAAATAATATTGATATGCCTAGTTCTTCTAAAAGGAAGAAAAAGAAAAATCATAGGACTTTACAAACTTCTAGTGAACCTATTGCTGAATCACCTGATAATCCAAATGACATCTCTATGTCTGATGCTGAAACACAATCTGGTAATGAACATGAACCTAGTGAAAATGTCAATGATGATGTTCATGATGATGCTCAACCTAGTAATTATAATGATGTAGAAGTTGAACCTGCTGTTGATCTTGATAACCCACAATCAAAGAATCAACGTTATGATAAAAGAGACTTCGCTGCTAGGAAACATGGTAAAGAAAGAGAACCATAGGTTCAGAAACCCATGCCTTTTCCTCCCAAACCATCCAAGAAAAAGGATGATGAGGATTTTGAGCACTTTGCTGAAATGATTAGACCTATCTTTTTTGCGTATGCGATTGACTGATATGCTCAAAATGAATCCTTATGCTAAATATATGAAAGATATTGTTACAAATAAAAGAAAGATACCAGAAGCTGAAATTTCCACCATGCTTGCTAATTATACTTTTAAGGGTGGAATACCAAAGAAACTTGGAGATCCAGGAGTACCTACTATACCATGCTCCATTGATAGAGTCGGGGGTGTCCCGATCTTTCGATGAGATGATAACTATCGATTTGGTGGAGATGACTTTGACGATCCGACTACAAACATGCACGACGTTGCGCCTTAGCAATCGCTAAACCAACTCCGAGAGGTTATTGACCACGCCAGAGCACGATCAACCTGACCACGAAGCTCTATTCCTAAAAGCAATCGAAGAACAAGCAAGAATATGATAAAGCAATCTGAATATTGCAAATATATATGAAGTATTGATAAAGGTGGGGATCCGGAAGCGGTCTTGGTCTAGTCGTTGGACACAAACGAAGTACACGAAGTTGCAATGGCTAACTTTTAACTAAACAAATCCCAAGGAAAAAGCTACTAGATGGATCTACTTATATAGGAGCAAGGGGTGGCGGTCAAGGAGGTGGGAGGACGTCCCAAGGCAGCCTAAAACTAACCCTAGGTCGTACAAGGCCAATGGGCCCAAGCGGAGGTGACGTAACACCTTTGGACTTGTAGTTTGACTCGGATTCTGCTGCTGAAGATCAGATTGTTTCGTCCATAACTCAACACTCCAGACGGATTTTAAGGTGATTCAATTGGGTTGGAAAATGCACGAAATCTATTTTCCAACAAAAAGAATCAACCAATTTGGAGTCCGTATGAAAATGTTATTGACGTTTTGAGTCGTATGTCATGCAGTCCGAATCTGAGTCCGTAACGTGAGAGACTTGGACTCTATCTTCTCTTGGGCCAAAAGTGACGTGAGAGAACTTTTTGAACAGCAGGTAAACATCTCTTTCTCCTTATCTTCATATGTGGATTGTACAAATGTCCCATACACCTGCAATTAGACATGACACAAAAGTTTGTGAAGTATTTTTGTCCTGCATGACATAAATAAATTATTGCATAGTTTGCATTAGAAATCACCTCACAAATATACATGTATGCAATATTTTTGGTCGTATCCAAGGTAATCATGTCCTCATCATCCTTCCCTTCTTGAAAACAAAGCCGTCCTCGGCGTTGCTTAGTCTGAAATATGGCTAACAAAAGAGACAAGGTGTACATGTTGTATATGTATATGTCATCCATTTTTACTTCCCTTGATTTTTGCACATATGACACATGAATAGATGAGTAATTTGCAAAGTTCATAAAATCTAAAGCCAAAACATTATCACAAGAAGTAGAAGGCATGAAAATATTACAACTCAGTTTGCACATATAAGTGAAGCTCTTATTCATTTCAAAAGATTGACAATGTTCATCATTAAACCATCCCAACATTGGTGAATAAACCTTACTTGCATCAAGTTTACATGCTACAACATGCTTAAATAAGCAAACATGCAATAAGTCATTCGACACAGAATCATCACCAAGATTAGAGGTCATATCAAAATGATTAAACATTGATTCTTTTGCATCAATAGTTAATTCAATGGGTGCACTCAAAATCTTTGGTATTTCAGTTGTTTGATCACATGACGCATTCATGATAGTATCAAGATTCTCTAAAATAGGTGATGTGCTCAAATCACTAGTTAACTCAACACATGATGCATTCAAGTTAACTAGGGATGCATCATTCTCATGTGAAGTTATATCATTAATACCTTTACTGTTACCTTGTCGCAAAGACGTAGCTGATGTAGGTACAGGCCTTGATAATGCACCATACACTTGAGATGATGTCGCGCACAATCTGGGTGGGGCTGCTCTAGTAGGTGCAACGGTGGAGGAACCAACTGACGATGGTGAGCATGAACTGGAATAGTAGTTGTTGTAGTCACCCAATGCATCCTCCCGTAGCTGTCTCTCAAAGGTACAAGCGCGAACATACATACCAATAATGGAACGAGGAATATAGTGAAATCTTGCACGGATATCATGGTTCAAACCACCAAAAATCTATTCATTGTATCATCCTCAGATTATTCTATGTCACAATGATGCATATAAGATTTGAACTCTTTGTAGTAAGCATGAACAATGTTACTGCCTTTGTTTTAATTGTTCAAATTTGAAGCAATTCACGACGATAGTAAGGAGGAAAAATTGTTGTCTCATTACAACTTTCAAAACTTTCCAAGTTGTGGGTTGGTTATCAATGTTTTTCTTACAATGTACACTCCACCAAATGTAAGCAAAACCAGTAAATGCTCTAGTGGTAGCTCGTACTCTCTCAAGTTCAGAAAATCATGGTGACTAAAAACTTCTTCTAATTCAAGCTCCCAAGCTAGATAAATAGCAGGATTAAATCTACCTTCAAATGATGGTAAAGACATACCACGACCATATGCTTGTGTGTGTTGTCCCAACTCTCGTGATGATGAAGATGTGTTCGCCATCCAAGAACTTCTATCTCCGAACCTGTCATGATTAGTAGAAACAAGAAACAAAATTCGAGAATAATGTTCCTATGAACTACTAGGATGTGGTTGTAAAGTGCTCACAGAAAGCAAATATCAATATCTTACAAGTTCTTACCATGCGGCGGTGGTGACAGCAACCAGCGGTGTCAAGTAACTCAAGATTGTGTAAAGCGATTGCCAGGGGAACGTCACGATACACGTGTAGAAATATGTGGAGCTGGGTTGGCTATATATGGTAGCAAAAAATTAGCAATAATCAATTCATAGATGCAATGTTGAATAAACGCTCAACGACGGTACTCTGTGCTGGTCCTAGGCTAGACCAGACTAGAGACGCGAGCCTAGAACACTAATGAGGTCACGGCGTAGCACAACTAGCATCAATGAAGGATAATAAGTAGCTCTGGACAACAAGATATAAGTGAAGATCACAACGGCAGAAAGATAATGATGAAGAACAAGCGCCAAGCAGGATATACAACAACTCTCTCCAATTTTCCCGTTGAAAAGTTTGAGCCAATTTTCTGATAACTTTTTAAAAGAATGCTACTAACTCAAGCTTTCCAATTCAAAAGAATCACTCAATTCGAGTTGATATGAGGAGTCAAAAATTCTAAAACTGGTTTGAAAAACTGGAATAAGCTGTGTTCACGAACTTGGAGGGCAAAAGACCTATTTAGGAGCCGATTTTGAGGTGCCAAATATTGAACATGCTTCTGAAACTATTTAGATGCGTCTCGTCTCTAGCTTTAATTTGAGTACTCATGAGCCAAAACGGACTTCAGATGAGGAAGTTATGCCTGTTTTACTGAACAGTGCACAAAACAGATTCAATCCGAATTCAGCTACGAGACTGAGTCTAGATAGATCTGAACTTTGTTTTTTTCTTCTCTTTTTTTCTCACACTTATTTTTCTTTTCTTTCTCTTTTTTTTCTCTGACTTTTTCTTTTACTTTTCTCTCTCTTTTTCTCTCCCTCTTTCCAAACAAACTAGATAAGATGCAGATTGGATCAAGTGAAGATGTGAACGATCTCAACTATGGTTATGACAATGAACGGTGGGTAGCACGTGGTGGAAATTGATGGATGGATGGTGGTCAACGGAAGGGATAACGATGCAGCGGCGGCGTGACTAATGTGAACAGAACTCGAAACTCTAAACGAACTAGACACTAATACCAAAGAACTCGACACGACGATGCAGCCGATAATTCAATAATGCAAACAATGAAAAGAAAACTGCAAAGGCTCGGACTGGCTTGGACAAAGGATGAATAGATCTAACTTTTTTGTGGCTTTTCTTGGACAATAGGTAAGAAAATAAATCTAATCTAGGATAATTGGAAATTCTCACCGAGCAACCTGAAAACTGATACCACTTGATAGAGGCGAGGGTCCCGATCTTTCGATGAGATGATAACTATCGATTTGGTGGAGTCGACTTTGACGATCCGACTACAAACATGCACGACATTGCGCCTTAGCAATCGCTAAACCAACTCCGAGAGGTTATTGACCACGCCGGAGCACGATCAACCTGACCACGAAGGTCTATTCCTACAAGCAATCGAAGAACAAGCAAGAATATGATAAAGCAATCTGAATATTGCAAATATATATGAAGTATTGATAAAGGTGGGGATCCGGAAGCGGTCTTGGTCTGGTCGTTGGACACAACGGCACACGGTTGCAATGGCTAACTTTAACTAAACAAATCCCAAGGAAAAAGCTACTAGATGGATCTACTTATATAGGAGCAAGGGTGGCGGCCAAGGAGGTGGGAGGACGTCCCAAGGCAGCCTAAAACTAACCCTAGGTCGTACAAGGCCAATGGGCCCAAGCGGAGGTGACGAACACCTTTGGACTTGTAGTTTGACTCGGATTCTGTTGCAAAGATCAGATTGTTTCGTCCATAACTCAACACTCCGGACGTATTTTAAGGTGATTCCAATTGGGTTGGAAAATGCACGAAATCTATTTTCCAACAAAAAAATAATCAACCAATTTGGAGTCCGTATGAAAAAGTTATTGACGTTTTGAGTCAGTTATGTCTCATGCAGTCCGAATCTGAGTCCGTAACGTGAGAGACTTGGACTCTATCTTCTCTTGGGCCAAAAGTGACGTGAGAGAACTTTTTGAACAGCAGGTAAACATCTCTTTCTCCCTTATCTTCATATGTGGATTGTACAAATGTCCCATACACCTGCAATTAGACATGGCACAAAAGTTTGTGAAGTATTTTTGTCCTGGATGACATAAATAAATTATTGCATAGTTTGCATTAGAAATCACCTCACAAATATACATGTATGCAATATTTTTGGTCGTATCCAAGGTAATCATGTCCTCATCATCCATTAAGAGAAATTATGTTAAAAACTGCTTTATGTGATTTTGGAGCCGGTGTTAGTGTTATGCCTCTCTCTTTATATCGTAGACTTCACTTGAATAAGTTGACACCTACTGAAATATCTTTGGAAATGGCTGATAAATCAACTGCTATACCTGTCGGTATTTGTGAGGATGTGCCTGTTGTGGTTGCAAATGTTGCTATTTTAACAGACTTTGTTATTCTTGATATTCCCGAGGATGATAGTATGTCTATTATTCTTGGAAGACCTTTCCTTAATACTGCAGGGGCTGTTATTGATTGCAACAAAGGCAATGTCACTTTTCATGTTAATGGTAATGAGCACACGGTACACTTTCCGAGGAAACAACCTCAAGTTCATAGTATCAACTCTATTGGAAAAATTCCATCGATTATATTTGGAGGTTTTGAATTTCCTCTCCCTACTGTCAAGAAGAAATATGATATACTTATTATTGGGGATGTCCATATCCCCGTTGAGGCAACATAGAGTTATTCGAAATTTCTCCCGTTCCATGTTAATCGGAATGAGTTTGTTAACAAGACTTGATCAACCTTGTTAGTGGATTCATTTTGATGAGCATGAGACGGATGAAACTAAAAGCACAACTTTCTGTACCCTCTTTATATTTTCTGGTCCTTAGTAGAAATAAAGAAAAATAGTATTTTCCTGTCTGTCTCCTGATTTATCCGTGCAATATAAAAATATCCCAAAAATAAAAGTCCTTAGAATGCCATGCCAATTTAATATGATTTTTTAGGGAATATTTGAGGATTTTCTGTGCAAAAATTACCGCGGGGGGAGCTGCCACCTGGCCACGAGGGTGGAGGGCGCGCCCTACCCCCCTGGGCGCGCCCCCTGCCTTGTGGGCCCACGGTGGCCCTCCTCCACTTATCCATGCACCCATCTACTTCCTCTGCCTCACACAAACCCGAAAAACCAAATCAAGCTCGTGTTCCAGCCATTTCTGCTGTGATTTTCGATCTCCTTGCTCAAAGCACCTCTCGCAAAACTGCTTGGGGAGATTGTTCGTTGGTATGTGACTCCTCCATTGGTCCAATTAGTTTTTGTTCTAGTGCTTTATTCTTTGCAAATTTGTGCTGCATAGGTGACCATGTTCTTGAGCTTGGATGTCAAATTTATATGGTTCCAAGTAGTTCTAATGCTTGATATATGCTCTAGGCACTTGTATGAGTAGTTGCTATCAGTTTTATTGAAGTTGGTTCACTTTTGCTTGAAGTTACTAGAAATTTCAGAATTATTTTTCAGAGAAAACAATATGTTTAGGAAGATGTTCCAAGGTGGTTCTTCAAGGAAGCAAGGTCCCAGGCTTGCAATGCGTGATGCTGACGAGGAACCACTAAGAGTCGCTCTTGTGAGGCCCTGTGAATGGCCTTCGGAAAATTTTATGGATCAAGCTGGAATTAAAGAAGAATTTAACGCATATTTGCGTAATGCCGGTCTTGAGGATTTTGAAGCTGACAAATGCCCCCAGTATCGTGATCTCACAAGTTCATTTGTGGGTAGGTTTGAGTTTTCATCTCGCGTAATTCTCCTTCAGTCATGTTTGACCTTTATGACAAATCTTATACCATGGACTTAGAGGATTTCACTTTTGCTTGCAAACTTCCATCTTGGGGTAGTGTCAGGGATCCCCCTAAATCTAAATATAGAGACTTTCTTGCTAGAATAACTGTGGGGGAATCTAGAGATATAACACAAGCCACTATAGGGAGCATTCACTTTCCTGCAATACATTATTTTGCTCTCTTCATAGGTAGATGCATAAATGCTAAGGATGAAGCATGTCACGTGTGTGCCCCTGATCTCAGCATTCTCAGAAGTGCTGTGTTAGGAGAAGTGCTGTGTCACATGTGAACTTTCCCGTGTAAATAGTTTTTATTTCTTTTCTTTTCTTTGGGGTTCCGTAGGAGGAGACCATGATTAAATTGTTGTAGTGGCTCTTATATGCATCATTGTTGATTTAACCAAGAGCCCATATTGCCTTGTCTTCTCCTGTTTATTGAATGCTCGCAGATTCCAGCTTAGTCCAATGCACGTGCACTCTTATTATTATTCACACCGTTCGGTCGTGCAAGTGAAAGGCAATTATGATGATATATGATGGACTGACTGAGATGGAAAAGCTGGTATGAACTCGACCTCTTTTGTTTTTGTAAATATTATGAGTCCATCGTTCTTGATTCAACTTGTTATGAATAAACATGTTTGCAATGACAATTAGAGATCATAGTTGCTCGTGTCATGCTTGATTAGCTATGAGTTACAACGGTTTACCTTGCGTGCCAACATGCTATTAAAATGGTTGTGATGTGGTATGATGGGGTGGTATCCTCCTTTGAATGATTTAAGTGACTTGACTTGGCACATGTTCACGCATGTAGTTGAAACACATCAACATAGCCTACACGATATATATGTTCATGGTGGATTATATCCTACTCATGCTTGCATTCAATATTTATTAATTTTAATGCATGTTCATGACTGTTGTCGCTCTCTAGTTGGTCGCTTCCCAGTCTTTTGCTAGCCTTCACTTGTACTAAGCGGGAATACTGCTTGTGCATCCAATCCCTTAAACCCCAAAGTTATTCCATATGAGTCCACCATACCTTCCTATATGCGGTATCTACCTGCCGGTTCAAGTAAAAATTGTATGTGCCAAACTCTAAACCTTCAAATGAACATTCTGTTTTGCATGCTCGAATAGCTCATATATCAACTAGTGCTGCCCTTATCTTCCGTGTTAGGCGGGTTATTCTCAAGAGGAGTGGACTCCGCTCCTCATTCACGAGAAAATGGCTGGTCACCGGGATGCCCAGTCCCATGCTTTATGCAAACTAAATCAAAATAATTGCAAACAAACTCCCCCTGGGACCCGTTGAATGTTGGAGGCACTCGTTGTTTCGAGCAAGCCATGGATTGATGCTTGTGGAGGAGGGAGTGTATAAACTTTACCATTCTGTTTGGGAACCGCCTATAATTTGTTTAGCATGTAAGATATCGTCATCTCTTAGTTGTTATGTTGACAATGAAAGTATGCTGCTCAAAATATAATTTATCTCTATTTCAAAACCGAGCTCTGGCACCTCTACAAATCCCTGCTTCCCTCTGCGAAGGGCCTATCTATTTACCTTTATGTTGAGTCATCACCCTCTTATTAAAAAGCACTAGCTGGAGAGCACAGCTGTCATTTGCATTAGGTATTGTTAATTTATATTGGGTATGACTATGATTGGATCTCTTTTACCATGAATTAAAATGTGTAGTCAGTCCTTGATCTTTGAAGGTGCTCTGCATTTATGTTTTGCGGTCTCAGAAAGGGCTAGCGAGATACCATCTTGTTATATCATATTATGATTATTTTGAGAAAGTGTTGTCTTCCGATATTTATTATTATGACTTGCTAGCTGATTATGTTATTGATATGAGTAAACATGAGACCCGAGAATTATTGCAAATGTGGTTAGTTATGATCTTTGCTGAAAACCTGAATGCTGGCTTGACATAAGTACAACAACAAGAGCAAACAGAGTTTGTAAAAGTTTTTCTTTTTCTCTTTCAGTTTGTCAACTGAACTGCTTGAGGACAAGCAAGGGTTTAAGCTTGGGGGAATTGATACGTCTCCGTCATATCTACTTTTCCAAACACTTTTGCCCTTGTTTTGGACTCTAACTTGTATGATTTGAATGGAACTAACCCGGACTGACGCTGTTTTCAGCAGAATTGCCATGATGTTGTTTTATGTGCAGAAAACAAAAGTTCTCGGAATGACCTGAAACTCCATGGGATGTCTTATAAAAAATAATAAAAAATCCTCGCCAAAGATGAAGACCAGGGGGCCCACACCCTGTCCACGAGGGTGGGGGGCGCCCCCCTCCTGGGCGCGCCCCCCTACCTCGTGGGCCCCCTAGAGAACCTCCAACGCCAACTCTAACTCTATATATTGGCTTTCGGGGAGAAAAAAATCAGAGAGAAGAAATCATCACGTTTTACGATACAAAGCCGCCGCCAAGCCCTAATCTCTCTCGGGAGTGTTCGGGGCTCCGGAGATGGGGATTCGTCGCCGTCGTCATCATCAACCATCCTCCATCACCAATTTCATGATGCTCACCGCCGTGCGTGAGTAATTCCATCATAGGCTTGCTGGACGGTGATGGATTGGATGAGATTTATCATGTAATCGAGTTAGCTTTGTTAGGGTTTGATCCCTAGTATCCACTATGTTCTGAGATTGATGTTGCTATGACTTTGCTATGCTTAATGCTTGTCACTAGGGCCCGAGTGCCATGATTTCAGATCTGAACCTATTATGTTTTCATGAATATATGTGTGTTCTTGATCCTATCTTGCAAGTCTATAGTCACCTACTATGTGTTATGATCCGCAACCCAAGTGACAATAATCGGACCACTCCGGTGATGACCATAGTTTGAGGAGTTCATGTATTCACTATGTGCTAATGCTTTGTTCCGTTCTCTATTAAAAGGAGGCCTTAATATCCCTTAGTTTCCAATAGGACCCGCTGCCACGGGAGGGTAGGACAAAAGATGTCATGCAAGTTCTTTTCCATAAGCACGTATGATTATATTCGAATACATGCCTACATTACATTGATGAATTGGAGCTAGTTCTGTGTCACCCTATGTTATGATCATACATGACGAACCACATCCGCATAATTATCCATCACTGATCCGGTGCCTACGAGCTTTCCATATACTGGTTTACGCTTATTTACTTTTCCATTGCTACTGTTACAATCACTACAAAAATACCAAAAACATTACTTTTGCTGTCTTTACTTTTGTTACCGTTACCGCCACTATCATATTACTTTGCTACTAAACAGTTTGCTGCAGATACTAAGTTTCCAGGTGTGGTTGAATTGACAACTCAACTGCTAATACTTGAGAATATTCTTTGGCTCCCCTTGTGTCGAATCAACAAATTTGGGTTGAATACTCTACCCTCGAAAACTGTTGCGATCCCCTATACTTGTGGGTTATCGGTAGCTTCAAGCGACATCAAAAGGAATTTCCGGCGCCATTACCGGGGAGGATCTTCAACATATACTAGGTTCCTAATCACAAATCTCATCTCCTCACAATTTACTTTATTTGCCATTTGCCTTTCGTTTTCCTCTCCCCCACTTCACAAAAATTTGCCGTTTTATTCACCCTCTTTTTCGTTTGGCTTTTTCTTGTTGGATCTCATGTTCGCTTGTGTTGCCATGTGCCTTCTATTTGATTGCATCTTTGCTTGCTAAAAATATATTGTTATGGATCCTCATCCACTTGCTAATATTTTCAAAAGATCCAATTATGATGAACCAATTGCTAGTGAATTGAGTGCACTAGATTATCTTTATGAAGTTTTGCTTGAGATTCATGAATCTGAAAATTGTGATGAAGAAATTTATGAAGTGATTCATGATATCTCCTTGAATTAAAAGCATGATTGCAATGATTTTACTATAAATTCTATTAATGTCAATTGTGCCAATAATATGCAAAACCCCAAGCTTGGGGATGCTAATTTTGATATGTTCACTACTTGTTGCAATGATCATGATTAGGGTGATTCTTCTTATGATCTTGAAACTTTATTTAAGCCTCATGATGAATATGTTTGTGATAATATTGTAAGTGGGTTTGGAAGAGTGTCAACTCTAGGTAATAATGGTCCCACTATTTTGGAAGAGTGTCAACTTTGCATGCATGTGGATCATAAAAATAAAATTTTATTGGATAGCTATATTGTTGAATTTGATTATGATCCTACATGTAATTATTATGAGAGAGGAAAATATGGTTGTAGAAATTTTCATATTACTAATTTACATTTTGTTGTGTTGAGATTGCTTTTGTTTCTTTCTTCTTCCTTGCTTATGCTAGTTTTTGCGGGCCTTGATAACATGTTTGCTTATAAAATGCCTATGCATAGGAAGTATGTTAGACTTAAATATGTTTCTCACATGATTTATGATGCTCTCTTTGTGTTTCAATTATTATCTTTCATGTGAGCATCATTGAAATCTCAATGCCTAGCTAAAAGTCATAAAACTATAGCGCTTGTTGGGAGGCAACCCAATGAATAAAATTTATTTTTGCTTTTTGCTTTCTATTCTTGTGTGTTTGCACAATTATGCTACTGTTATGATTGTGTTTTTTGTGTTTAATTAGTGTTTGTGCCAAGTAAAGCCTTTAGGATCTTCTTGGGTGATAGTTGTTTGATCTTGCTGAAAAAGACAGAAACTTATGCACTCATGAAAATAATTTTCATAAATCACAAAAAAGTGCTTTTGCCCTGATTATTTTTGCAGAAGATTAATATACAAATTACCCTGGTCGTCCTAATTTTTCAGAATTTTTGGAGTTACGGAAGTATTCAAAATAGTTAGATTGCTACAGACTGTTCTGTTTTGACAGATTTTGTTTTCTTTGTGTTGTGTGCTTATTTTGATGGCTCTATGGTTTTCTTTGATGAGTTTTTGCCATAGAAAATTTGGAATACAGTAGATATAATACAAAAACAAAATATGAATTGGTTTGATACAGTACTTATAGTAGTGGTTTGCTTTCTTATACTAACGGATCTCATGAAGGTTTTGTTGAGTTTTGTGTGATTGAAGTTTTCAAGTTTTGGGTTATCTTACGATGGATGAAGGAAGGATGGAAGAGCCTAAGCTTGGGGATGCCCCGACATCCTAAGCTATTATCCAAAAATGAGCAACCAACTAAGCTTGGGGATGCCCCCGAGTGGCATCCCCACTTTCTTCCAACGACTATCTGTAATGACCCAAATCTGATAAGATTCGATGTCTCTGTGCTCATTGTGCTAGTCCCTGGATCGACTCGCTAGCACACGCAGTACATATGAATATCAAATAACAAGTGCATCATTTACTACAATGTATGATCCAGAATTTATAAAGTATTACAAACTGAATAGCACATGGCTAACTTATTCAATAATAACAACGGAAAGGTAGCATAATAAACGATGAGTCCATCAATTGTGACGCCCGGATATTTAAGCTACAGTGAACCTCTGCTAATGATGCCACATCACCTCGATTACTTTTACTAATCTCGTGTTAGTTCGAAAACGGTTCGAATTCAAATTCAAAATCAAGCAAACAATAAAAGTTTTGAAATATTAAAACTAAATTGTTTGGGTTGTGTCAAATAATGCATAGGTAATTATGGTGGAGAAACCACATTTTTATAAAAGGTTTAAATGCACTTAAGTAATTAAAGTAGTAGGTAAAACAATTAAATAAATGCATTTTGGATTTTATAAAATACTATACTATTTTGTTCAGGGTTAAAACCTTTTGTGGCAGTAGTTATAATTGTAACTCTATTTTAGGTGTGGGTTTCACTTTTTGTAAAACTATAAAATATTACATAAGTAAAAGAAAACAGAAACAAGAGAATAAATAAATAAAAGAAAATACGAAAATAGAAAACTGTAACTAAACTAAAACAAAGAAGACCCCCCCCACTGGGCTTCGGCCCACCAGGCCGCCTTGCCGGCCCAACCGGCCGCGCCCCCACTCCCTTATCCTATCACCGCTCCCCCGAACCCTAGCCACTAACCCCCCCATGCTCCCCACTATCCCCACGATCTCTTCCTCCCATCCCGATTCTGGATCGGGCGACGCTATGCCCGTCACCTCACCTTGGCGTCGCTCGGACCCGCCCTCGCCTCCCCGCCGGATCGATCCGTCCTCGACTCCTCCTCGTCGTGCTCTGCACCACCTCGCCGCCTGGGTCCGCCCATGCCGCCGTCAACCACGCCGGCGCCGCCCCGTCCCCGGCCTCCTCATCAGCCGACCCTGAGCCTCGCCGATCCCCTTCACGCCATCGGGGGTGAGCTCCCGTGACCCGCTTCCCCATTTCCCCTTTGTCTTCGACGTCACCAAGACTTCTCGCCTCCCTGGCCGGCCGCGCGACACGGCTGCCCGGCCGCGCCAACGGCCACTGCCCGTCATTCATTGCGCCCCTCGTCTACCTTCGTCCTTGCTGCCTACCACCCGCGCCCGCCCTTGGAGCGCTGCCACATCTTCTTTGCCGCCGTCTTGCTCCTCCTGCTGCGCTTCGCGTCGTGGCCGACCCTCTATTGCTGCTATACATCACCGGCGCCACCCTTCGCTGGCGCCGCTCGCCGTCGACCGCCCGCAGCGCCCTCGCCGTGGCCTTGTCTCTGGCCGTCGCCCCCTGTCGTCCTGGGCAAGCGCCCAAACGGGCTGGGCATCATCGCCCGCTAGCACCCGCCCCGCGGTGGCCCTCTGGGCCACTGACTAGGGGCCCCATGCCCCTGTTAAGTTAAAAAAAGGATAAAAATAGAATAATAAATTGATTAATTAATTTAATAATTAATTAACTTAACTAATGTCGTTTAATTAACCAATTAACTATCTAATTAGCCTAACTAAACTTGTTAGTTAACTAGACAAATAATCACGGGGGCCCCACTCTCGCTGACCACCAAAGTTTGATCGTCAACTGGGTCCCCTGTCTCACATGTCACCAACAGACAATTTTGTGTACACTGTGCTGGGTACATCTAGCATTCTAACATTAATTTTGAATTAAAATAAATTAGAAAATGAATTTAAATCTTTTAAAATTAATAAAAATAAACCGTAGCTCGGATGAAAAAACGTTGTACATGAAAGTTGCTTAGAATGACGAGACGAATCTGGATACGCAGCCCGTTCGTCCGCCACGCGTCCCTAGCATAGTGAACCTGCAACATTTCACCTCCGGTTCATCTGTCTGAAAACGCGAACACCGGGATACTTTCCTGATGTTTCCCCTCTTCGTCGGTATCACCTCCTACCGCGTTAGGGCATACCTAACACCGCCAGACACCTCGTTATGCTTTGTGATGCTTTGATTGCTCTGTTATTTATTGTGTTCCTCCGATACTTCTTTCCAAGAGACCCCGAGGCTGCCGACGACCCCCGCTCGACTACGGTGTTGACGACACGCCCTTCTTGCTGCACCAACCAGGCAAGCCCCCCCTTGATCACCAGATATCGCCTATTCTACTCTATACCGCTTGCATTAGAGTAGTGTAGCATGTTATCGCTTCCGTTATACCTATCCCGATGCATAGCCTGTCCTTGCTACTCTTGTTGTTACCTTTACCGCAATCCTACTTGCTTAGTATAGGATGCTAGTATTTCCATCTGTGGACCTACATTCTTGTCCGTCTGCTGTGCTATATTATCGGGCCGTGATCACTCGGGAGGTGATCACGGTATATACTATATACTTATACATGATACATGTGGAGACTAAAGTCGGGTCGGCTGGTGGAGCACCCGCGAGTGGATCTTTGTGGCGGAGCGACAGGGCAGGTTGAGACCGCCTAGGAGAGAGGTGGGCCTGGCCCTGTTCGGTGTTCGCGGATACTTAACAAGCTTAACGAGATCTTGGTATTTGATCTGAGTCTGGCTACGGGCCTATACGCACTAACCAACTATGTGGGAAAGATATGGGCACTTTCGGCGTCGTGGTATCACCAAGCACTTTGTGACGCCGGCCGATCGAGTGGCGCTGCCGGATTGGACCGAACGCTCAGAGGCTAGGTCTGCTTCGGCACAGACGAACGTCGTGTGTGTGCTCGAGGCGATGGGCCTGCACTGCTGCGCTTAGGTTTAGACCGGCGTCTGACCTCTCTGCTGAGCCTAGGTGGGGCTGCGACGTGTTGATCTTCCGCGGCCGAGCATGACCCAGAAAAGTGTGTCCGGCCAAATGGGATCAAGCGTGTTGGGTTAGGTGGTGCACCCCTGCAGGGAAGTTTAATCTATTCGAATAGCCGTGATCTTCGGTAACAGGACGGCTTGGAGTTGTACCTTGACCTTATGACAACTAGAATCGGATACTTAATAAAACACACCCTTCCAAGTGCCAGATACAACCCGGTGGTCGCTCTCTCTCAGGGTTACGAGGAGGGGATGGCCGGGTAGGATTATGCTATGCGATGCTACTTGGAGGACTTCAGTCTACTCTTTGCTACATGTTTGCAAAGCGGAGGCTGCCGAAGCGTAGTCTTCGACGTGATTAGCTATCCCCTCTTATTCTCGGCATTCTGCAGCTTCACCCACCGATATGGCCCTTTACACATATATCCATGCATATGTAGTGTAGCTCCTTGCTTGCGAGTACTTTGGATGAGTACTCACGGTTGCCTTGTTCCCCTTTTCCCCTATCTCTACACGATTGCTGCAACTAGACGATGGAGCCTAGGAGCCAGACGCCACCGTCGATGACGGCTACTACACTGGAGGCGCCTACTACTACGTGCAGCCCGCATGACGACGACCGTGAGTAGTTAGGAGGATCCTGCAGGAGGCCTGCGCCTCTTCGATCTCAGATCCCGCTTTGTGCTAGCCTTCTTAAGGCAACTTGTTTAACTTATGTCTACTCAGATATTGTTGCTTCCACGACTCGCCTATGATCGAGCACTTGTATTCGAGCCCTCGAGGCCCCGGCTTGTATTATGATGCTTGTATGACCTATTTTATTTTTAGAGTTGTGTTGTGATATCTTCCCGTGAGTCCCTGATCTTGATCGTACACGTTTGCGTGTATGATTAGTGTACGATTGAATCGGGGGCGTCACATCAATGCCCATCGGAGAACATGTTGAGTGAAGACTCGTGACCCTATTGTATCTCACTTATCATTTGAAAATCCTGCAACATGATAAGTTGCAGCCACAAAGGGTCAATACATTGAATCAATTGGCAAGTTACACAATATGATATAGCAAACATACATCCACAAAGCAATGTATGACAAACAAAACACACAAGTTAGTTTGGAGAAGAACGTCTCACCTACCTCCACTACCTGAACTCACAACCATCTCTAATTTACTCGCCCAAGATAACCCAAAGATTCTAAATAAACATGACAAGAAGTATCTCTCAAGTGCGCTCTGTCAGTGGCGCAATCTCTAGGAACCATAGAGCGCTCTGCCAAGGACGCATTCACCTGATTTAAGTTCCAAAAACTATACCTCGCCTCAAGTGCACTCTTTCAATGGCACATTCTCTAGGGACAATAGAGCGCTCTACCAATGACGCATTCACCTGGTTAATAATCCCGAGCCTACGGCTATAAAACACTCACCACTTTCATGGATCACTCGTGTAAGTGCATCTAGTGCCCCTTAAGGATTTTGGTGTATTGAAGACTTATAGGTTAAGGGACTAATGTGTTTGTGAGTGTACACAGGTCTATAAGTCTATGAGGAGTTTGATATTTACAGAGAAATTCGACCCCTAAAAATGAATGTCTTCAACTGAAGACTTTGGCATTCTGAAGACTTTGAAAGTGAAGAAATTGGTGTGACCGTGAAGCCTTGATATTCATGCGAGGAATATGAAGCCTGAAGACTTTTGTTTTCGTAGTTTCATTTTCTCTTTCTTGAGTCATAGGAAACACCGTCTTTGTTAAAGGGGTCGAGGAAAACTAAGGAAAAGTTTCCAAGTGATGCTCATCTCAAAATCCTACACCTACCAATCCTTTCGAGTGAAGCCATTGGAAATCTCATACAGTTCAGTCAATTTCTTCAGTGATAGAGACGAAGTTCTTCTGGTCACTGAGGAATTTGTTCTGACTGAGGAGTTAGGAATTCACCAGTGCAGATTGCCTATAAGTGAGGAACATGATAGCCCTGAGGAATTTGAACCTCAAATTTCCGACCATTGATGTGCTATGCGCCAGCTGTCCCAAAATATCTTATCCACCTAATGGTCATATCATTAAAGAGCATTTATGTCTTATCATGTCGAGCTGCTCCCTAGGCTGTAAATAGCCACCCCCTTCAACCACTAGCTGGTTGGCTGCTCCGAGAGAAACTGACACTTGTCATTGAGAGCATCCCATCCTCCGAGGACTTTGAGCGAAAAGCATCAACTGAGGAAAAACCCAAACCCAAACACCTACAAACCCAAAAGTGATTGAGCATCACTGAAGAGATTGTTCCCGTGTGGATCCGACGCTTTTTACCATTGAAGACTGTGCATCTTCCAGACGGTTAGGCGTCATGGTCTAGAGCATCCGAGAGGAAATTGTGGATTGCCGAGTGACCGAGTTTGTGAAGGTTTGGAAGTCACCTAAAGACTTACCACGAGTGATTGGGCGAGGTCTGTGTGATATTAGCTCAAGGAGAATACGGTGAGGACTGTGTGTCCTCAGGTTTAAATACCTAGCCGCTCCAACCAGACGTACGACTGTCACAACAGTTGGAACTGGTCTACCAAATCACTATCTTCACCGAGCTAACTGGTTCTATTTCCTCAACCCTTCCATTTCCTCATTACTATGTTGTGTACTTGATCGTTACTGTTTGAAGACTTTGACTGAAGACTTCCTCAATTTCCTCAGTTCATTTTCTTCAGTCAATTTGTCTTCGGCCTGCTTATTCTATGTTTACGCTTTCTGTACTCTGTGCTTGTTTTCATTTCATCATGATGTCTATGCATCTGTTCAGTTATGTATGCATTTGAGTACTTATTCCGCTGCTAGTAGTTCTTTGCCTAGGAAATTCCTCACCCTGAAATTCCTCAGTGAAGAATTCATAAAAATCGCCTATTCACCCCCCTCTAGTCGACTTAACGCACTTTCAATTGGTATCAGAGAAAGGTACTCCCTTGTTCTGTGTGATTTTGGTTTAACCGCATGGAGTTTTAGTTATGTCGACCGCAAGAATGAAGAAAGTGGCTTGCCCCATCTTTGACGGTCATGATTATCCCAAGTGGAAGGCCATGATGAAGAAGCGTCTCATGTCAATGGAGAGCGAGTTGTGGACCGTCACTGAGATTGGTTACTGATCTCTGCAAGATGGCGGAAGCTGATGATATTCGCAAGTACACTCGACTTGACATCATAGCGAAGGATGCCATCTGCTCCTGCTTATCCCTAAACCAGTTCAGGAACATCAAGCATCTCTGTCATGCAAAGCTTATCTGGGACTGTCTCTCTGATGTCTATGAAGGTCATCGAACTTGTCATGAACCTTGGTTCGAGGAATTCAAGGAATTGCTCAAAACAATGACTTTCGATCCTGAATCATCATCCTCTGCACCATGCCTTATGGCAAATGGTGCCAAGGTAACCGAATGCTACCTATCTGAATCCAGTGATGATGAATCTGGTGATGAATTTGAACCCAGCTATACCAAACTTGCTTCCCTTGCCACTAAACAACAAAGAGCTTTGGAAAAGGTTCAAAATATGCTAGACAATAACGATGATATGTTGGGTGAGGAAATGGATCACACTGAAACTTTGACTGAAAATCTTCAGAGACTTCAGTCCAAGTTTGATAACCTTCAGAGTCATCATAACACTCTCTTATCTAATCATGAGAAGCTTTCTTATGGATTCCTTCAAAGAAAGCAAGATCTTGAGAAGCTAAGGGTGAGTTATGAAGATCTTCAGAAGGAGCGTGATTCATTACTTGCTCAACAAATCAGCGCTGCTCAGGAAGAATTCATTCCACCATGTTTGAAGTGCACTGAACGTGAATCTGCTAATTCTTCACCTGAATGTTCAAATGCTTCTATTGCTGAAAATTCTTCAACTGTCTCTCCTATCACTAATTCCTCATCTGAGGATACTGCTAGTATCACTAACAATGCAGGGCTGAAGGAATTGTATATGACAGGCATGTACAAAAGCCTCAAAGGGCATCAGGCTCTTTGTGATGTGCTTAAAAAGCAGATCCTCAACAGGAATCCTAGGAAAGAGGGTATTGCCTTTGAGAGAAAACTCAATGCTGATGGGACATACTGGAAGCCTGAGCAGTATCCCAAAACCTCATGGATTGCTGCAAAGGGACCTCCAGTAGATCCATCTACTTTATCTGGCTTTACATGTGAATCTCCTCATCCTTATGATGAGTCATTTGACTCCAACTATAAGCTGTTCAAAAATCAGAATGGTGAAGTATTTGCTCGATATGTTGGCACTAACTGCAGGAATGGTCCCCCTATGAACAAAATCTGGGTTCCCAAAAGGTGCCTTGAAAGTCTTCAGGTGAATGTCATCATGACACCACCTGTGAAGAATAAGAACCCCAGATCAAATTCTTCATATGGATCAAAGTCCTCATATGGACATCATTGTGCTAACACTTCTGTTTCACAGGGAAGATCTAAGGGCTATGAATATGTGCACTATTCTTCAAATTATTATGTTCATAAGTCCTCGAAGAATTTCTCTGCTTATTCATATGCCTACCCTAACCCCTCTTATGTGAAACGAAGTGGACTGACTTCTATGCCACCTTTCTCATATGGAGCTCGCAGAATGATGAACTCTTTGCCACCCCTCTAGATGTGGGTGGTGAAGAAAAAGAACTAATCTCTTATGCAGGGTCAGGTCTCCAAACGAACCTAAATGTCTGTAGAATTTGCTGGAGACCTAAAAAGTGCTTGAAAGGACGCAAGCTAGTCATGAAGAAATTAATTCTCATTTCACACGTCCTCATACTGCTTTATCTGTTCTATCGCTTGATGAAATTGATCTGATGAATTTGATGTCATATTCTTCACTGATGAAGTATATGAGTTCGTAAGCTGCACTAATTCATCTGCAGGATGATCAACCCAAAGCCACTGAGTGGGTCCTCGATAGTGGGTGTACAAATCACATGATTGGTGACAAGAGCTTATTGATGGACGCTCCCCTATCTCCATCGCATCTGAAGCATATCACCTATGCTGACAAAGGCAAAAGCAAGGTATTGGGTCTAGGTAAGGTTGCGATCTCAAAAGATCGACACATGGAAAAAGTCATGCTTGTCGAGTCCTTAGGATTCAACCTCATGTTAGTCTCGATGCTTTGTGATCTTGATATGGTTGTCATCTTTGGCAAGTATCGTTGTGTTGTGATCATGGAAGCTGACAATTCCAAAGTCTTCGAAGGCTTTAGGAGAGGAGATATGTATATTGTTGATTTCTCTACAGGACCACAACCGGCTATATGTCTACTTGCAAAAGCTTTAGAAGGCTGGCTATGGCATCGACGACTTGGTCATGCTGGCATGAGGAACTTGCACACGCTCACGAATAAGAAGCATGTCATTGGCATTGAGAATGTCAAATTCCTCAAGGATCACCTGTGCGGAGCCTGTGAAGCTGGAAAGATGACCAAGGCCAAGCATCCCGCGAAGACTATCATGACTACTACTCGTCCATTTGAATTGCTTCACATGGATCTCTTTGGCCCCAATCATTATTCCTTATTCACCAATGAAGCATCTCTATATGGCTTTGTTATTGTTGATGACTATTCTCGTTATACATGGGTGCATATCGTCACTTACAAACGTGAAGTGCAGGAAGTCTTCAAACAATTTTTCTCGAGGGCTTCAACCAACTTTGGTGTGAAGATCAAGCACATCAGAAGTGACAATGGGACCGAGTTCAAGAATACGGGTCTTGATGACTATCTTGATGAACTTGGTATTACTCATGAGTTATCTGCTCCTTATACTCCTCAGCAGAATGCGTCGTGGAGTGCAAGAACATGACTCTTGTTGAGATGGCTCGCACTATGCTTGATGAATACAAGACACCTCGCCACTTCTAGATTGAGGCAATTGATACTGCGTGCCACATCATCAACAGGGTATATCTTCACAAATTCTTCAAGAAGACTGCATATGAACTCCTCACTGACAAGAAACCCAATGTGAGTTATTTCAAAGTCTTCGGTGCTAAATGTTGGATTAGAGATCCTCATCACAATTCTAAATTTGCACCGAAAGCACATGAAGGTTTTATGCTTGGTTACGGAAAGGACTCGCACACCTACAGAGTCTTCAACACCGTTCACCACAAGGTTGTTGAAACTGTAGATGTGCGGTTCGATGAAACTAATGGCTCGCAAAGAGAGCACCTACCTCCTGTGCTAGATGAAATGTCACCATAGGAAACTATCAAGTTCAAGGCTATTGAGGATGTCATTCCTACCGAAGAATCTACTGAAGAAGTTATTCCAGATCGTGAAGAACCTCATGCTGGTTCACCTAAAGAAAATGGCTCTGAAGAAAATGCTGAGAAAATTCCTCATCGTCAACCCGCTCATCCTCGCGTCGCAAATGAAGTGCAGATTGAGAAAATCATCAGTGACATCAACGCACCAGGTCCTCTCACACGCTCAAAAGCTTCACATTTGTCTAACTTTTGTGGGCACTTTGCTTTCGTCTCTATCACAGAGCCCACCAAGGTAGATGAAGCAATTCTGGAGCCTGAGTGGATTCAAGCTATGCAAGAGGAATTACATCAGTTCGAGCTAAACAATGTCTGGGAACTTGTCAAGCGACTAGACCCACGCAAGCACAATATCATCGGCACCAAGTGGATCTACCGCAACAAGCAATATGAAAATGGCCTTGTGGTAAGGAACAAGGCACGGCTTGTAGCTCAAGGCTACACACAGGTTGAAGGAATTGATTTCGATGGAACTTTTGCACCTGTTGCTAGACTTGAGACTATTTGCATATTGCTTGCTTATGCTAACCATCATAACATCATCTTATATCAAATGGATGTGAAAAGTGCAATCCTCAACAGTAAGCTTGAGGAAGAAGTATATGTTGCTCAACCCCCAGGTTTTGAAGATCCAAAGCATCCTAACAAACTCTTCTGACTCAACAAGGCCCTCTATGGCCTCAAGCAGGTCCCTCGGGCGTGGTATGATACTTTGAAGGAATTCCTTATGAAGAAAGGCTTCAAACCCGGTTCACTTGACCCAACTCTTTTCACCAAAACCTATTGTGATGAATTATTCGCGTGCCAAATATATGTTGATGATATCATCTTTGGCTGTACTGACCAATGTTACAGTGATGAATTTGCCTATATGATGAGTGAAGAATATCAAATGTCTATGATGGGAGAATTGAAATTCTTCTTAGGTCTTCAAATTCGTCAACAGCACAACGACATCTTCATATCTCAGGAGAAATACCTCAAGGATGTATTGAGGAAATTTAGCATGCAAGATTGCAAAGGCGTCAAAATCCCTATGCCCACAAATGGCCATCTATGCACTTATGAAAATGGTATTGACTTTGATCAAAAGGTATACCGCTCCATGATTGGCTCTTTATTGTATCTATGTGCATCTAGGCCAGATATTATGCTTAGTGTTTGTAACATCCCAAAATTCTAAATTTTGGAATGATATATTAAATAGATAGTTTTGATTGATTGTTTGAATGATTGTGTGAAGTTGAGTGAAATTTGAAACTTTTGAAAGTTAAATGAGAGGGAGTAAAAGGACTTTCCCAAACTTTCAGCTTTGTTTTCTGATCTCCTTGAATTCAAATTCTTTTCAAATACAAAACCCTGGAGAGAAGATGACATGACTTCTTCCATTCAATTAAATGAAAAAGGATTTTGAAAAGATTTGAATTTCATTTGGAAATATTTTGAATTCAGAAACTTTAAGCAACTCAATGATTTTCATGAGAGAAGATAAAACGCCTTCTTCAAAACATATGAAATATGAGTTGGAAGTTTAGAAGGATCAAATTTAAAGTCCTTTTGAAATTATTTTCAATTTGGAGTTATTTGGGTTTTTATTCAAATTATTTTTCTCCAAAAATAAAATATATGAAAATTAGGGTAAAATGATTCCCTACAATAGAAAATTGGAGAGAAATAAATTTGAAATTATTTTGGTATTTTTAATATGATTTTATTTGATTTTATTAGAGCAGTAGCACTGTTTGATTTATTTGAATTTTGTGTATTTTATTTGATGTTAGTAAAATGTTCATGTTGTAGAAAATCGTTTTCTGAAATTTTCAATATATTATATGCCTATATAATATTTCTATTTATTTATTTATTTTTATTATTTATGTCGTCTGGAAACATGTTTTTTTAACTGGTCCGCTGACTGGGCCGGCCCAAGTCGCCAGCCCAGCCCGCACCGCCACCGCCTTTCCTCGCCTCGAGTCCCAGCAGACTCACAGAAGAGTCGTGGGAGCTCGGGACTCCTCCCAAGGCCCCCACTCTATTTAAGCCGCACCAAGGGGCCCCTGGACCCCGTCGCTTTGCCTCCTCCTCTGCCAGTAGCCCGCCGCCTCGCCTCGTCTGCCACCGACTTCTTGCAGTGCTGCCACCGCTCACCGCCGCCTCGCCACTTGCTCTGCCTTGACGCCCACCCGAGCCACCGCCAACAGCCAACCACGCCCGAGCCGCTTGCTTGAGCCGCCGCCCCTCGAATCGCGGACGCCCGACCCGATCCGCCGATCCGCGCCGCCTCCGATTTTCGAAGAAAAACCGCCGAAACGGTAATAACCCCCCCGGTCCGGTTTATTCTTTTTAGGTTTTCTCCGGTTTTTCTTTTTAGCCGATTTTCCTTTTTGTTAGATTTATTTAGTGGACGTTCGTTAGTTAGGGTCTGGTAGCGAACGTTTTCGTTTGTTAGGGTTTGGTAGCAAACGTTCGTTTGGTAGAGTTTTCCTTTTTCTTTTAAATTTTCGTCCAGGGACCTAGATGTAATTATCTTTCTTATAGATTAGTCCCTCTGTTTCAAACTAGCACAACTTTTCGCTCGTCTGTCCAAATCCAACGAAACCAACGCCCACTTCTTCGTTATGATCCCCTCTATCTAGTTAATCAACTTGAACATGATTTGGAAATTTAAAATTTGAATTTAAATAGGTTTGTATTTGAACTTCGTTTGATCATAACTTGAGTTTTATAACTCCGTTTGAGTTGATTCTTTTTGCAAATCGAAGCTCTTGACCTAAACTTTCTGATAAGACCAAATTCGCCCAATTTTGGTACTATTAGAAATTGTTTTCTGTTACAAGAGTTATTTGCCTGTTTTCAAAGTTTTTTTGAGATCTTTACTTCGATTCTTTTGCATGAGTGCTTATGTACGCAATTGCTTGCTCACGATAGATTGACCGGAGTGTTACGAGTAGAACTATCAGGAGTTATGAGTGCGAATTATCTTCATCAACAGTACGGGCAAGTTCACACATTGATCATACTTTTCATTACCCAGTTTTTATGCATTAGTTTCAACCCTCGAACACTGCATGGTTAGGACTTGATAACATGTGGGTATTGGGAAGTAGTTGATGAGGTATGAACCTATTGTCCTGCATTCAAACCCTTGGGAGTTACTACTACGTTATGCTTATACTGCTATGCTATGCTCGTAGACGTGGTTTGGTTTGAGTGATTCATGACAGATGTGAGAGTTATTATTAATGGTTAACTTAAGGTGGCTACTTTAATACACATCTGGGTGGAATGGTAGGGGCACCCTGGAGCACCCAGTAGTTTGCCCGGGCACCTGGAGAACCTAGTGCTTGCCCAAGGGGATCCCGGGGTACCCGTGTGATCACCCTATGGATTGCCACCCAGGCTCAAAGGGATCATAAGATTATTCATGCTGGAAACTTCCGTGTGCAGCCACAAGCTATTATGGGCTAGCATAGTTGAGTATGTTGCATGACCTCTTTCAGTGGTGGGCTAGCAGATGTAGAGGGAAAGTAGGTGTAACTGTCCACACAGAGTAAAGAGTTAGTGCTTCTGAAAGACTGTGTATCGATCATCCGTTTCTCAAACACCATGTAGTGCGAGAAATCAAACGGAGGAGATCGAGTCTTGTGGGGAAAAGTGTGCAAACCTCTGCAGAGTGTACAAACTAATCATGGTTAGACGTGTCCCCGGTTATGGACATCTTGAGTATCTGGTTCTTGGATTATCATATGGATCTCATCACTCTAATTTAATTTTGTTGGGTTGATAATTACTTTTAATTGGGATTGAGTTGGAGGAACCTTCTCAATGTTTTTCAACAAACTTTGTAGTTAAATAAATATATTCCTTTGAAGTAGGGAAAAATTGGCTTTTCGCAAAAACATTGTAGCCATAGAGCCTCCACCAGCCAAATATCCATGTAGTGATAGCTATTATCATCATTGCTCTATGGTGTGAATTTGCCAGTACATTCAATGTACTGACCCTTTGTGGCTGCAACATCTCATGTTGCAAGAATCTTACGATGAGTAAGTGATACATTAGGGTTACGATTTCTACACTCAACTTTGCCGTTGGTGTTGATGGGAATCCACAACTTTGTTGTTACTTCCGCTATTTGGATTATGGTAATAGTATTTACGCTATTCATACATGTGATTTACCTCTGTTATAAATCCTCGAGTACTGTGTGTGTCAGCATACCAATCCAGGGATGACACTTAAGCACAGAGACTTGACCGTCTGAGGTCAGGTCGCCACAAGATGGTATCAGAGCACATGTTGACTGTAGGACGTGACCCTAGAAACTGGCAAGCCCATAGGAAAGATTTTCTCTAAAACTTTATTTTCGAAAAGATCTTTTACCTCTCTTCTCTTCTGAGCTTATTCAAACATTCCCTTTTAGTGAGACCATACCCCTTTCCCCTTTTGACCACGAAGATTCGACTGATGAGACCACTCCAAGAAGTACAAGATATCGGACAACTAAGACCACTTTGGAATGAAGAAGATTTTACCGTGTAATTGGAAAACTACAATGGTTGAAGACTCCAAAGACTAGGAGAATTTGAAGGCGCTAAAGGATTTCCAGATTAGTATGACCTAGGAAGGCTACCCTTATGGAACTTATCAGACTATTGAAGCTGTCAATACCCGAGATCAAGGTGTATCAGAGAAAGACCGGAGCATGAAGCATAAAAACTCAAAGTTTTGTCAAGAAAACCCTAAGGCAGGAGATATCAACTATGGAATGATAGCTCATGACAATGACAAGAACAGAAACACGGCTATCCATGAGGTTATCGCCCGCTTATGCTATTGTCACCGCGCTGAGTTAAGCATGCATTTCTTCGGAAGGATTGGATGACAAGTAGGCTGATGGAACACCTATCAGCAAGATGAAGTTTTAACCTTAGCTGGTGTATCACCAGGATCTGGAGTATTACATCAAGAACTTTAGGGTGGACTTGCAGGAAGCCGTATTTGATAAGAGCATTTCGCGAAGGACTCAGGACCCATAAGCTGAAAGTAGCCAAGCTGGAGGAGCAAAACCTCGAGATACCGTAGATTCATCAGGAATTGGAGGACAGTAGTGTTGGGGAACGTAGTAATTTCAAAAATTTTCCTACGATCACGCAAGACCATGGTGATGGCATAGCAACGAGAGGGGAGAGTGTCCGCCCACGCACTCGTGAGACCGAAAGCGAAGCGTTATAACAACGCTGTTGATGTAGTCGACGCCTTCACGATCCGAACGATCCAAGCACCGAACGACGGCACCTCCGAAGTTCTGCACACGCTCAGCTCGATGACGATCCCGGACTCGATCCAGCAAAGTGTCGGGATGAGTTCCACAAGACGACGGCGTGGACGATGTTGATGCTCCACCGACGCAGGGCTTCGCCTAAGCTCATGACGATATGACTTCTCCGCGCAGGCTTCGCTTAAGCTCCGCGACGATATGACCGAAGTGGAATATGGTGGAAGGGGCACCGCACACGGCTAAGGAAAGATCCGTAGATCAACTTGTGTGTCATGGGGTGCCCCTGCCCCGTGATATAAAGGAGCCAAGGGGGCCAGCCTTGGGAGGCGCTGGAGGAGTCCTACTCCCATCGGAGTAGGACTCCCTCCTAGTTGGACTAGGATTGGAGGAGGGAAGAGGAAGGCGCGCCCCTTCTCCTTGTCCTATTCGGACTAGAGGGGGAAGGGGGGCGCGCAGCCCACCTGGCCGGCCCTTCCTCTTCTCTCCTATGGCCCATTAAGGCCCATAGATCTCCTGGGGGGTTCCGGTAACCTCCCGGTACTCCGGAAAAATCCCGATTTCACTAGGAACACTTCCGATGTCCAAATGTAGGCTTCCAATATATCAATCTTTATGTCTCGACCATTTCGAGACTCCTCGTCATGTCCGTGATCACATCCGGGACTCAACAACCTTCGTGCATCAATACTTATAAACTCATAATGAACTGTCATCGAACGTTAAGCGTGCGGACCCTACGGGTTCGAGAACTATGTAGACATGACCTAGAACCATTCTTGGTCAATAACCAATAGCGGAACCTGGATGCCCATATTGGTTCCTACATATTCTACTGAAGATCTTTATCGGTCAAACCGCATAACAACATACGTTGTTCCCTTTGTCATCGGTATGTTACTTACCCGAGATTCGATCGTCGGTATCCAATACCTAGTTCAATCTCGTTACGGTAAGTCTCTTTACTCGTTCCGTAATACATCATCTCACAACTAACTCATTAGTTGTAATGCTTGCAAGGCTTAAGTGATGTGTATTACCGAGAAGGCCTAGAGATACCTCTCCCACAATCGGAGTGACAAAACCTAATCTCGAAATCGCCAACCCAACAAGTACCTTTGGAGACACCTGTAGTACTCCTTTATAATCACCCAGATTCGCCAGTGACGCTTGGTAGTACCAAAGTGTTCCTCCGTAAACGGAGTTGCATAATCTCATAGTTACAGGAACATGTATAAGTCATGAAGAAAGCATTAGCAACATACTAAACGATCAAGTGCTAAGCTAACGGAATGGGTCATGTCAATCACATCATTCTCCTAATGAGGTGATCCCATTAATCAAATGACAACACATGTCTCTGGTTAGGAAACATAACCATCTTTGATTAATGAGCTAGTCCAGTAGAGGCATACTAGTGACTATCTGTTTGTCTATGTATTCACACATGTATTATGTTTCCGGTTAATACAATTCTAGCATGAATAATAAACATTTATCATGGTATAAGGAAATAAATAATAACTTTATTATTGCCTCTAGGGCATATTTCCTTCAGCCTCCCACTTGCACTAGAGTCAATAATCTAGATCACAAAGTAATGATCCTAACACCCATGGAGTCTTGGTGCTGATCATGTTTTGCTCGTGGAAGAGGCTTAGTCAACGGTCTGCAACATTCAGATCCGTATGTATTTTGCAAATCTCTATGTCTCCCACTTGGACTTGGTCCCAATGGAATTGAAGCGTCTCTTGATATGCTTGGTCCTCTTGTGAAATCTGGATTCCTTTGCCAAGGCAATTGCACCATATTGTCACGAAAGATCTTCATCGGTCCCGATGCACTAGGTATGACACCTAGATCGAAATGAACTCTTTCATCCGACTCCTTCATTCGCTGCTTCCGAAGCAGCTATGTACTCCGCTTCACATGTAGATCCCGCCACGACGCTTTGTTTAGAACGCACCAACCGACAGCTCCACCGCTTAATAAAAACACGATCCGGTTTGCGATTTAGAATCGTCCGGATTAGTGTCAAAGCTTGCATCGACGTAACCATTTACGACTAGCTCTTTGTCACCTCCATATACGAGAAACATATCCTTCGTCCTTTTCGTATTTCAGATGTTCTTGACCGCTGTCCAAAGATCCACTCTGGATTACTTTGGTACCTTCCCGCCAAGCTTACAGCTAAGCATACGTCAGTCCGGTACACAGCATTGCATATATGATAGAGCCTATGGCTGAAGCATAGGAACATCTTTCATTTTCTCTCTATCTTCTGCTGTGGTCGGGCATTGAGTCCGACTCAATCTTACACCTTGTAATACAGGTAAAAACCTTTCTTTGCACGATCCATTTTGAACTTCTTCAAAACTTTATCAAGGTATGTGCTTTGTGAAAGTCCAATTAAGCGCCTTGATCTATCTCTATAGATCTTGATTCCCAATATGTAAGCAGCTTCACCGAGGTCTTTCATTGAAAACTTTTATTCAAGTATCCTTTTATGCTATCCAGAAATTCTATATCATTTCCAATCAATAATATGTCGTCCACATATAATATTAGAAATGCTACTGAGCTCCCACTCACTTTCTTGTAAATACAGGCTTCTCCAAAGTCTCAGATAAACCCATATGCTTTGATCACACTATCAAAGCGCTTATTCCAACTCCGAGAGGCTTGCACTGACCATAAATTGATCGCTGGAGCTTGCACACTTTGTTAGCACCTTTGGATCGACAAAACCTTTTGGTTGCATCATATACAACTCTTCTTCTAGAAATCCATTCAAGAATGCAGTTTTACATCCATTTGCCAAATTTCATAATCATAAAATGCGGCAATTGCTAACATGATTCGGACAGACTTAAGCATCGCTTCGGTGAGAATGTCTCATCGTAGTCAACCCCTTGAACTTGTCGAAAACCTTTCGCAACAAGTCGAGCTTTGTAGACAGTTATATTACCATCGGCGCCGCCTTCTTCTTAAAGATCCATTTATTTTCAATGGCTTGCCGATCATCGGCAAGTCAACCAAAGTCCATACTTTGTTCTCATACATGGATCCCATCTCAGATTTCATGGCTTCCAGCCATTTTGCGAATCTGGGCTCACCATCGCTTCTTCATAGTTCGTAGGTTCGCCATGGTCAAGTAACATGACTTCCGTAATAAGATTACCGTACCACTCGTGCGATTTCACTCTGTTGACCTACAAAGTTCAGTAGTAACTTGATCTCAAGCTTCATGATCATCATCATTAGTTTCCTCACTAATTGGTGTAGTTGTCACAGAACCATTTCTTGTGATGAACTACTTTCCAATAAGGGAGCAGATCTGATTATCTCATCAAGTTCTACTTTCCTCCCACTCACTTCTTTCGAGAGAAACTCCTTCTCTAGAAAGGATCCGAATTTAGCAACGAAAATCTTGCCTTCAGATCTGTGATAGAAGGTGTACCCAACAGTCTCCTTTGGGTATCCTATGAAGACACATTTTTCCGATTTGGGTTCGAGCTTATCTGGTTGAAGTTTCTTTACATAAGCATCGCAGCCCCAAACTTTAAGAAACGACAACTTTGGTTTCTTGCCAAACCACAGTTCATAAGGCGTCGCCTCAACGGATTTTGACGGTGTTCTATTTAACGTGAATGCGCCGTCTCTAAAGCATAACCCCAAAACGATAGCGGTAAATCGAAATAGACATCATAGATCGCACCATATCTAGTAAAGTACGATTCGACGTTCGGACACACCATTTCTCTGTGGTGTTCCGGTGGCGTGAGTTGCTAAACTATTCCACATTGTTTCAAATGTAAACCAAACTCGTAACTCAAATATTCTCCTCCACGATCAGATCGTAGAAACTTTATTTTCTTGTTACGATGATTTTCCACTTCACTCTGAAATTCTTTGAACTTTTCAAATGTTTCAGATTTGTGTTTCATTAAGTAGATATACCCATATCTGCTCAAATCATCTGTGAAGGTGAGAAAATAACGATACCCGCCGTGCCTCAACATTCATTGGACCACAAACATCTGTATGTATGATTTCCAACAAATCAGTTGCTCGCTCCATAGTTCCGGAGAACGGCGTTTTTGTCATCTTGCCCATGAGGCACGGTTCGCAAGTACCAAGTGATTCATAATCAAGTGATTCCAGAAGCCCATCAGTATGGAGTTTCTTCATGCGTTTTACACGATATGACCTAAACGGCAAGTGCCACAAATAAGTTGCACTATCATTATCAACTCTGCATCTTTTGGCTTCAACATTATGAATATGTGTATCACTACTGTCGAGATTCAACAAGAATAGACCATTCTTCAAGGGTGCATGACCATAAAAGATATTACTCATATAAATAGAACAACCATTATTCTCTGATTTAAATGAATAACCGCCTCGCATTAAACAAGATCCAGATATAATGTTCATGCTCAACGCCGCACCAAATAACAATTATTTAGGTCTAAAACTAATCCCGAAGGTAGATGTAGAGGTAGCGTGCCGACCGCGATCACATTGACTTTGGAACCATTTCCCACGCGATCGTCACCTCGCCCTTTGCGGTGCTCGTCTATTCCGTAGTCCCCTGCTTTGAGTTGCAAATATTAGCAATGTAACCAAGATCAAATACCAGTGCTACTACGAGCTCTAGTAAGGTACACATCAATAACATGTATATCACATATACCTTTGTTCACCTTGCCATCCTTTTTATCCGCCAAATACTTGGGGCAGTTCCGCTTCCGAAGTCCGGTCTGCTTGCAGTAAAACACTCGATTTCAGCTTAGGTCCGGACTTGGGTTTCTTCTCTTGATCAGCAACTTTCTTGCTGTTCTTTTGAAGTTTCCTTCTTCTTCCCTTTGCCCTTTTCTTGAAACTAGTGGTCTTGTTGACCATCAACACTTGATGCTCTTTCTTGATTTCTACTTCCGCTGCTTTTAGCATCGCGAAGAGCTCAGAATTGTCTTTGTCATCCCTTGCATATTATAGTTCATCACGAAGCTCTTGTAGCTTGGTGGCGTGATTGGAGAATTTCATCAATGACACTATCATCCGGAAGATTAACTCCCAGCTGAATTAAGTGATTGTTATACCCGACATTTTGAGTATGTGCTCACCGATGTAACTATTCTCCTCCATCTTGCAGCTATAGAACTTATTGGAGACTTCATATCTCTCAATCCGGGCATTTGCTTGAAATATTAACTTCAACTCCTGGAACATCTCATATGCTCCATGACGCTCAAAACGTCGTTGAAGACCCGGTTCTAAGCCGTAAAGCATGGCACATCGAACTATTGAGTAGTCATCGCTTTGCTTTGCCGACGCGTTCACAACTTCGCTCAAGATCTCGCAGCAGCCTCGCTCACCCAGCGGTGCTTCCAGGACGTAATTTTTCGTGCAGCAATGAGGATAATCCTCAAATTACGGACCCAGTCCGTAATTGCTACCATCATCTTTCAACTTTGCTTTCTCAAGGAACGCATTAAAATTCAACGGAACAACAGACGAGCCATCTATCTACAAAGAAACATAGACAAGCAAAATACTATCGGTACTAAGTTCATGATAAATTTAAGTTCAATTAATCATATTAATAAACTCCCACTTAGATGACATCTCTCTAGTCATCTAAGTGATCACGTGATCCAAATCAACTAAACCATGTCCGATCATCACGTGAGACGGAGTAGTTTCAATGGTGAACATCACTATGTTGATCATATCTACTATATGATTCACGCTCGACCTTTCGGTCTCCGTGTTCCGAGGCCATATCTGTTATATGCTAGGCTCGCAAGTTTAACTTTGAGTATTCCGCGTGTGCAACTGTTTTGCACCGTTGTAGATGGACGAGAACTTATCACACCCGATCATCACGTGGTGTCCGGGTACTACTGAACTTTGGCAACGGTGCATACTCAGGAGAACACTTCTTGATAATTTTAGTGAGAGATCATCTTATAATGCTACCGTCAAAACAAAGCAAGATAAGATGCATAAAGGATAAACATCACATGCAATCAATATAAGTGATATGATATGGTCATCATCATCTTGTGCTTGTGATCTCCATCGCCAAGCACCGCCATGATCACCATCGCCACCGCGCGACACCTTGATCTCCATCGTAGCATCGTTGTCGCCTCGCCAACTATTGCTTCTACGACTATCGCTACTCCTTAGTGATAAAGTAAAGCAATTACATGGCGCTTGCATTTCATACAATAAAGCGACAACCATATGGCTCCTGCCATTGCCGATAACTCGTTACAAAACATGATCATCTCATACAATAAAATATAGCATCACGCCTTGACCACATCACATCACATCATGCCCTGCAAAAACAAGTTAGACGTCCTCTACTTTGTTGTTGCAAGTTTTACATGGCTGCTACGGGCTGAGCAAGAACCGTTCTTACCTACGCATCAAAACCACAACGATATTTCACAAATAGACTCGTTTAACCTTCTCAAGGACCGGCATAGCCACACTCGATTCAACTAAAGTGAGAGAGCAGACACCCGCCGTCACCTTTAAGCAACGAGTGCTCGGAGCGGTGAAACCAGTCTCGCGTAAGCGTCACGCGTAATGTCGGTCCGGGCCGCTTCATCTCACAATACCGCTGAACCAAAGTATGACATGCTGGTAGGTAGTATGACTTGTATCGCCCACAACTCACTTGTGTTCTACTCGTGCATATGACATCAACGCATAAAACCAGGCTCGGATGCCACTTTGTTGGGGAACGTAGTAATTTCAAAATTTTCCTACGATCACGCAAGACCATGGTGATGGCATAGCAACGAGAGGGAGAGTGTCCGCCCACGCACTCTCGTGAGACCGAAAGCGGAGCGTTATAACAACGCTGTTGATGTAGTCGACGCCTTCACGATCCGACCGATCCAAGCACCGAACGTCACGGCACCTCCGAGTTCTCGCACACGTTCAGCTCGATGACGATCCCGGACTCGATCCAGAAAGTGTCGGGATGAGTTCCACAAGACGACGGCGTGGTGAAGATGTTGATGCTCCACCGACGCAGGGCTTCGCCTAAGCTCCGCGACGATATGACTTCTCCGGCGCAGGGCTTCGCCTAAGCTCCTCGACGATATGACCGAAGTGGAATATGGTGGAAGGGGGCACCGCACACAGCTAAGGAAAGATCCGTAGATCAACTTGTGTGTCATGGGGTGCCCCCTGCCCCCGTATATAAAGGAGCCAAGGGGGGGGGTGCGGCCAGCCTTGGGAGGCGCGCCTGGAGGAGTCCTACTCCCACCGGGAGTAGGACTCCCCCCCCTCTCCTAGTTGGACTAGGATTGGAGGAGGGGAAAGAGGGAAGGGGCGCCGCCCCCCTTCTCCTTGTCCTATTCGGACTAGAGGGGGGAGGGGGGCGCGCAGCCCACCTGGCCGGCCCTTCCTCTTCTCTCCTATGGCCCATTAAGGCCCATAGATCTCCCGGGGGGTTCCGGTAACCTCCCGGTACTCCGGAAAAATCCTGATTTCACTCGGAACACTTCCGATGTCCAAATGTAGGCTTCCAATATATCAATCTTTATGTCTCGACCATTTCGAGACTCCTCGTCATGTCCGTGATCACATCCGGGACTCCGAACAACCTTCGGTGCATCAATACTTATAAACTCATAATGAACTGTCATCGAAACGTTAAGCGTGCGGACCCTACGGGTTCGAGAACTATGTAGACATGACCTAGAACCATTCTTGGTCAATAACCAATAGCGGAACCTGGATGCCCACATTGGTTCCTACATATTCTACGAAGATCTTTATCGGTCAAACCGCATAACAACATACGTTGTTCCCTTTGTCATCGGTATGTTACTTACCCGAGATTCGATCGTCGGTATCCAATACCTAGTTCAATCTCGTTACCGGTAAGTCTCTTTACTCGTTTCCGTAATACATCATCTCACAACTAACTCATTAGTTGTAATGCTTGCAAGGCTTAAGTGATGTGTATTACCGAGAAGGCCTAGAGATACCTCTCCGACAATCGGAGTGACAAAACCTAATCTCAAATACGCCAACCCAACAAGTACCTTTGGAGACACCTGTAGTACTCCTTTATAATCACCCAGTTACGTTGTGACGTTTGGTAGTACCCAAAGTGTTCCTCCGGTAAACGGGAGTTGCATAATCTCATAGTTACAGGAACATGTATAAGTCATGAAGAAAGCATTAGCAACATACTAAACGATCAAGTGCTAAGCTAACGGAATGGGTCATGTCAATCACATCATTCTCCTAATGAGGTGATCCCATTAATCAAATGACAACACATGTCTATGGTTAGGAAACATAACCATCTTTGATTAATGAGCTAGTCCAGTAGAGGCATACTAGTGACTATCTGTTTGTCTATGTATTCACACATGTATTATGTTTCCGGTTAATACAATTCTAGCATGAATAATAAACATTTATCATGGTATAAGGAAATAAATAATAACTTTATTATTGCCTCTAGGGCATATTTCCTTCAAGTAGGACCATGGTTCATGCCAAGGATGTTGAAACCCAGAAGTTTGGAACGCAACTCCAGAAATAGTAAAAGATGTCACTAGAGACTTCGCGTCAATAGAGATCTGGCAGAGGAACTTGAAGAAGGACAAGCACGATCGGAAGAAGCCATCGGAGACATGAAGAAGACTTGAAGAGTTTGGCGACTTTGGAGATTTATTGAACTTTAGAAGACCAAACCCCTGTTATACCCTTATGTTAGATGCGACGATTGTGAGTTGTCATTTATTTGTTGTTTTTTCGACAGCCACAAAATAAAATCTGTCTTTTCAAAACTATTGTTTGCATTGTGTGTATCCCTCTTTATCTCTCTTATCCCACCCCAAAACCCATGGACCCAATAGAGGATGAATGGAGATGAACTCACATTTCTGGGACCGCTAAGTCAATTGGAGACAGACCGAGGGATTCAAAACATGGAAGATCAAATGAGGAATCCTATAGTCGGAAAGGATATTACCCAGCATGCTCTTCAGTGCTTTGAAAGAGGTGCTGCTACTTGGTGGATGATGTACCAAACCATCAATGGATGGCAAAGAGTAACCACTTGGGAAGAATTTAAGTTGACTCTGCTAAAGTCCCGTTTTGTGTCCCAGAAATTGAAGCCTTATGGAAGTGATATGAAGAAACCTTATGCATGCAAGCTCTATGGAGAAATAGGATACAACCATAAAAATAACACAAGGATGAATGCCCTATTTGTGAAGAAAGTCACCCAACTGAAGAATGCCCAACTAGATAGATTACTTGTTTCTTGTGTGAAGGGACTACCCACTACCCTGCTCAGTGTCACATTTACCCCATGGTGCAAAGAACCATCCAACAGAAGAAAGAAGCAATGAAAGGAGCCTCATGGACATTCTAGAAGAACCAGTGATGAAGGAAGAGGTGGAGGACACACCCAAATAAGAACCAATTAAACCCTGCACCAAGTCATGCTATTCATGTGGAGAAGAAGGACACATCTCCCAGAATTGTATGAATGGGGATCTAGTAGAATTCCCGATGGAGGAAGTAGAGTATGACCCACAGGAAATAGAAGCCCTGATTGGAACGGAAAAGTCCAGAAAGAGAAGTAGATTGGATTCCAGGAAGGATCTGAGTCATATCACCTGTTATAGGTGCAATGAGTCAGGGCACTACCTCAGCAGTTGCCCAAAAAGGAAGCCAAGGACCCAAGGAGGCTATATAATCACAAGGAAACCTCGAGATAATATGTTTCTGCTGTAATGAAGCAGGGCACTATGCCAGAGAATGCCCCAAGGAGAAGGAGACTTGTGATAAATAGTTGAGTTGCAACAAGAAATATAGTAGAAGTAGTGGGAACAACTCTTTGATATTGAGGTGTTGAGTTGAGGCATGTGATGGAAATCCAGGAGATTGAAATGATTGGAGAATCAATAAAGTTAGCATCTTTGGAACCGATTGGATTTTATGAGTTGTTACTCTATGAAGAAAGATCTTGACCATTTTCGAGGATATGAGAAAATTGGTTTATGGATGAAATTGTGCATTTTATGGGTGGCAGTACCCTGTGAGGACACTTGACCCCTGGAAAGGATAATGATGTTCCATGAAGTGGACTTCAAAAGTATAAGTTTTATCTCGATATGTGGGATACCCCAAGAAGTATGAAGGGATGAAGTACTATTGGATATAAAGGAGGTATGATGTTGAAAATATGGAGCAATTGCAACTCCATGATGAGTCTGAGTAATCACGTCTTAGTTTGGAGCAAATAGAAGGAAAAGAGACAGTACAATTGGATGGATTTTAAGTATTCTAGGAAGTTGGATGTTGGGATAATGATCAGTTGCCCCGATGATGAGTTCAAGGTTTACAAGTGATGAGATGGGCCATAACCCACATGCCCCAGGACCTGCCAAGAAGCAAGCACACTCTTGCTGAAGGAAAAACCCCGGAATAAGTTACGATTTTATCGACAGACAATCTTATAGGACTTTACGCAAAACCTGAGAGTTGTGAAGAAACGATAGATGTTTGTTTGGCTTGCAGAATCAATGGATTTTCTGAACTTAGTTCGTCGACAAGAGAAATTCTGCAATGCTTGTGAGGATGACCGAGTGTTAGAGTGCGAGATTCGCTAAACCATATACAAGGTAATGATTTGGGTGCGGGATGGATTGATCACCATACTGACTTACTCTTATTATTCGTCTTGCTCTATGGGATGGTAAATCTGAGTGAATTACCCATAGTAGAGAGAAGACGATCAAAACCTTGTTTAAACCTTAGAATGGTATGACAATTTTTTCCCTGGTACAAGGTAGCTGTTGCCAATCGTAGGATATATGGTGAGGTGCAACCTAGACCCATTTCCTGCAGGAGAAACCATAAATTGTTGACCACCATGAGATATCAATAGCTATTTAGTATTGGCGTCAGACCCGTCAGCTAAGAAGACCCAGTCTCGGAATAACCTTACCAAGATAAAAAGGACACAAGAATCGAGGTAAAGGTTATGCCACTACCGGAAGAGCTCAGAGAAGGAATTTTCCCGAGAATCTGGGAAGACCGACACTGTCAACAATAAGGATGGAGTATATGAGTTTTGATGGAACCGTAACCATGCTTCTAAGGGTGGTAGCACCCCAGACCCCTGTGGCGATCGATGGATTTTGAGAAGACCCCCAACCCTAACCTATTTCTTTCTAGCCTCTCCGGATCTCGAGGACGAGATTCATTTTAAGGGTGGTAGGTTTGTAACATCCCAAAATTCTAAATTTTGGAATGTTATATTAAATGGATTGTTTTGATTGATTGTTTGAATGATTGTTTGAATGATTGTGTGAAGTTGAGTGAAATTTGAAACTTTTGAAAGTTAAATGAGAGGAAATAAAAGGACTTTCCCAAACTTTCATCTTTGTTTTCTGGTCTCCTTGAATTCAAATTCTTTTCAAATACAAAACCCTTGAGAGAAGATGACATGACTTCTTCCATTTAATTAAATGAAAAAGGATTTTGAAAAGATTCGAATTTCATTTGGACATATTTTAAACTCAGAAACTTTAAGAAAATCAATGATTTTCATGAGAGAAGATAAAATGGCTTCTTCAAAACATATGAAATATGAGTTGGAAGTTTAAAAGGATCAAATTTAAAGTCCTTTTGAAATTATTTTCAATTTGGAGTTATTTGGGTTTTATTCAAATTATTTTCTCCAAAAAATATATGAAAATCAGGGTAAAATGATTCCTACAATAGAAAATTGAGAGAAATAAATTTGAAATTATTTTGGTATTTTAAAATGATTTTTATTGGATTTTATTAGAGCAGTAGCACTGTTTGATTTATTTGAATGTTTGTGTATTTTATTTGACGTTAGTAAAATGTTCATGTTGTAGAAAATCGTTTTCTAAAATTTCTGGTATATTATATGCCTATATAATATTTTTATTTATTTATTTATTTATTATTTATGTCGTCTTGAAAAATGTTTTTTAACCGTTCCGCCGACTGGGCCGGCCCAAGTCGCCAGCCCAGCCCGCGCCGCCACCGCCTTCCCTGCCCGAGTCCAGCAGGACTCCGCCGCCGGAGCCGTGGGAGCTTGGGACTCCTCTCGAGGTTCGCCGCCCACCCTCTATTTAAGCCGCACCCGGGGGCCCCTGGACCCCGTCCGCCGCCGCCTTGCCTCCTCCTGCCGTAGCCCTGCCGCCCCTCGCCTCGCGCCGCCGCCGCAATTCTCATCGTCTGCCGCCGCTTGCCGTTGCCGCTGCAAGCAGCCTCGCTTGCCGCTTGCTCTGCCGCCGACGCCCACCCGAAGTCGCCGCCACAAGCCAGCCACGCCCCGAGCCGCTTGCTGGAGCCGCCGTCCCTCGCCGCCGAATCGTCGGACGCCCGACCTGATCCGCCGATCGTGTGACCTCCGGTTTTCAAAGAAAAACCACTGAACCGGTAATAAACCGCCCCGGTCCGGTTTATTCTTTTTAGGTTTTCTCCGGTTTTTCTTTTTAGCATGTTTTCCTTTTTGTTAGATTTATTTAGTGGACGTTCGTTAGTTAGGGTCTGGTAGCGAACATTTTCGTTCATTAGGGTTTTGTAGCGCACGTTTGTTCGGTAGAGTTTTCCTTTTTCTTTTTAATTTTTGGTCAGGGACCTAGATGTAATTATCTTTCTTATAGATCAGTCCCTCTGTTTCAAACTAGCACAACTTTTCGCTCGTTTTGTCCAAATCAAACGAAACCAACGCCCACTTCTTCATTATGATCCCCTCTATCCAGTTAATCAACTTGAACATGATTTTGGAAATTTAAAATTTGAATTTAAATAGTTTTGTATTTGAACTTCGTTTGATCATAACTTGAGTTTTATAACTCCGTTTGAGTTGATTCTTTTTGCAAATCGAAGCTCTTGACCTAAACTTTCTGATAAGACCAAATTCACCCAATTTTGGTACTATTAGAAATTGTTTTCTGTTGCAAGAGTTATTTGCCTGTTTTCGAAGTTTTTTTGAGATATTTTCTTTGATTCTTTTGCATGAGTGCTTATGTATGCAATTGCTTGCTCACGATTGATTGACCGGAGTGTGATGAGTAGAACTATCAGGAGTTATGAGTGTGAATCATCTTCATCAATAGTAGAGGCAAGTTAATACTTTGATCATACTTTTCATTACCTAGTTTTTATGCATTAGTTTCAACCCTCGAACACTGCATGGTTAGGACTTGATAACATGTGGGTATTGGGAAGTAGTTGATGAGGTAGGAACCTATTGTCCTGCATTCAAACCCTTGGGAGTTACTACTATGTTATGCTTATACTGCTATGCTATGCTCGTAGACGTGGTTTGGTTTGAGTGATTCATGACAGATGTGAGAGTTATAATTAATGGTTAACTTAAGGTGGCTACTTTAATACACATCTGGATGGAATGGTAGGGGCACCCTGGAGCACCCAGTGGTTTGCCCGGGCACCTGGAGAACCCAGTGCTTGCCCAAGGGGATCCCGGAGTACCCGTGTGATCACCCTATGGAATGCCACCCATGCTCAAAGGAATCATTAGATTATTCATGCTGGAAACTTCCGTGTGCAGCCACAAGCTATTATGGGCTCTAGCATAGTTGAGTATGTTGCATGACCCCTTTTAGTGGCGGGTGATACGTCTCCAACGTATCTATAATTTATGAAGTATTCATGCTATTATATTATCCATCTTGGATGTTTAATGGGCTTTACTATGCACTTTTATATTATTTTTGGGACTAACTTATTAACCCAGAGCCCAGTGCCAGTTTCTGTTTTTTCCCTTGTTTCAGTGTTTCACAAAAAAGGAATATCAAACGGAGTCCAAACAGAATGAAACCTTCGGGAAAGTTATTTTTGGAACGGAAGCAATCCAGGGGACTTGAAGTGCACGTCAGGGAATCAATGAGGAAGGGGGCGCGCCCTCCACCCTCATGGGCCCCTCGTGGCTCCACTGGCGTATTTCTTCCTCCTATATATATACCAATATACCCTAAAACCTTCGGAGAACAGAATAGATCGGGAGTTCCGCCGCCGCAAGCCTCTGTAGCCACCAAAAACCAATCGGGACCTGTTAGGCACCTGCCGGAGGGGGGATCCTCACCGTGGCCATCTTCATCATCCCGTGCTCTCCATGACGAGGAGGGAGTAGTTCACCCTGGGGCTGAGGGTATGTACCAAGAGCTATGTGTTTGATCTCTCTCTCTCTCTCTCTCTCTCTCTCGTGTTCTTGAGGTGATATGATCTTGATGTATCGCGAGCTTTGCTATTATAGTTGGATCTTATGATGCTTCTCCCCCTCTACTCTCTTGTAATGGATTGAGTTTTCCCTTTGAAGTTATCTTATCGGATTGAGTCTTTAAGGATTTGAGAACACTTGATGTATGTCTTGCGTGGGATACCTGTGGTGACAATGGGGTATTCTATTGATCCACTTGATGTACGTTTTGGTGATCAACTTGCGGGTTCCGCCCATGAACCTATGCATAGGGGTTGGCACACGTTTTTGTCTTGACTCCCCGGTAGAAACTTTGGGGCACTCTTTGAAGTACTTTGTGTTGGTTGAATAGATGAATCTGAGATTGTGTGATGCATATCGTGTAATCACACCCACGGATACTTGAGGTGACATTGGAGTATCTAGGTGACATTAGGGTTTTGGTTGATATGTGTCTTAAGGTGTTATTCTAGTATGAACTCTTAAATAGATCGATCCGAAAGAATAACTTTGAGGTGGTTTCGTACCCTACCATAATCTCTTCGTTTGTTCTCCGCTATTAGTGGCTTTGGAGTGACTCTTTGTTGCATGTTGAGGGATAGTTATATGATCCAATTATGTTATTATTGTTGAGAGAACTTGCACTAGTGAAAGTATGAACCCTAGGCCTTGTTTCCTATCATTGCAATACTGTTTACGCTCACTTTTATCATTAGTTACCTTGCTGTTTTTATATTTTCAGATTACAAAAACCTATATCTACCTTCCATATTGCACTTGTATCACCATCTCTTCGCCGAACTAGTGCACCTATAAAATTTACCATTGTATTGGGTGTGTTGGGGACACAAGAGACTCTTTGTTATTTGGTTGCAGGGTTTTTTGAGAGAGACCATATTCATCCTACGCCTCCCACGGATTGATAAACCTTAGGTCATCCACTTGAGGGAAATTTGCTACTGTCCTACAAAGCTCTGCACTTGGAGGCCCAACAACGTCTACAAGAAGAAGGTTGCATAGTAGACATCAGCGGGCTAGCAGATGTAGAGGGAAAGTAGGTGTAACTGTCCACCCAGAGTAAAGAGTTAGTGCTTCTAAAAGACTGTGTCTCAGTCATCCGTTTCTCAAACACCATGTAGTGCGAGAAATCAAACGGAGGAGATCGAGTCTTGTGGGGAAAAGTGCGCAAACCTCTGCAGAGTGTACAAACTAATCATGGTTAGTCGTGTCCCCGATTATGGACATCTTTAGTATCTGTTTCTTGGATTATCATATGGATCTCATCACTCTAATTAAATTCTGTTTGGTTGATAATTACTTTTAATTGGGATTGAGTTGGAGGAACCTTCTCAATGTTTTTCAACAAACTTTGTAGTTAAATAAATATATTCCTTTGCAGTAGGGAAAAATTGGCTTTTCTCAAAAACATTGTAGCCATAGAGCCTCCACTAGCCAAATATGCATGTAGTGATAGCTATTATTCATCATTGCTAGATGGTATGAATTTGCCAGTACATTCAATGTACTGACCCTTTGTGTCTGCAACGTCTCATGTTGCAAGAATATTACGATGAGTAAGTGATACATTAGGGTTATGATTTCTACACTCAACTTTGCCGTTGGTGTTGATGGGAATCCACAACCTTGTTGTTACTTCCGCTATTTGGATTAAGGTAATAGTATTTACGTTATTCATACATGTGATTTACCTCTGTTATAAATCCTCGAGTACTGTGTGTGTCAGCATACCGATCCAGGGATGACACTTAAGCACAGAGACTTGACCGTCTGAGGTCGGGTCACTATAGTGTTTGCATGTGTGCCCGATTTCAAGCTACACCAAAGGAATCACACCATAAGGCTGTGAAGCATATTCTTCGATATCTAGCTCACACTCCAACACTTGGATTATGGTATCCCAAGGGCTCGGCTTTTGATCTCATTGGATTTTCAGACTCTGACTATGCTGGTGATTGTGTGGACCGCAAGTCAACATCTGGCACATGCCATTTCCTCAGACGATCCTTGGTATGTTGGTCCTCAAAGAAACAGAACTGTGTATCACTCTCTATTGCTGAAGCTGAGTACATTGCTGCTGGTTCGTGCTGTGCTCAATTGCTATGGATGAAGCAAACCCTTAAGGACTACGGTGTCAATGTGAAGAATGTGCCTCTCTACTGTGACAATGAGAGTGCCATCAAGATTGCTCATAACCCAGTTCAGCACTCGAAGACAAAGCACATTCAGATTCGTCATATTTTCTTTGTGATCATGTGTTGAAGGGCGACATCTCTATTGAGCACGTGAATACTGAAAAACAACTAGCTGATATCTTCATAAAGCCCTTGGATGAGAAGAGATTTAGCAAGTTGAGGTGTGAGCTAAATATCTTAGAATCTTTGACTGTTCTTTGAAAAGGACACACATCCTAACCCTTATGCAAAATTGATGGCTTTGATGTGCAACACATGAAGTAACGTTTTTCTTCAATTAATGAAGACTAACCCTCTAAGTGTGAAGAAATTAATGAAGAATTCGATTCTCAAAGCCCTACAACAATTGTACGTGGCATCTGAAATCATCATTCTTATACGATGGGTCACGCCACCAACAAAAGTTGAAAATCTTCAATTTAAGTTTTTCTTCAGTTTTGAAATTTCTCAGTTGTTCAATTTCTTCAACTTTGCAATGTCTTCACTCTTTCCGTTGTTGTTCTTCATTGACTATATATATAGGGCTGGACTATTCTGTTACCCGTAACAGAATAATATTTTGTTACCCGTGACAGAATAATATTCTGTTACCCCCCGCCCTATATAGGCGCGACGCGCCGACCACCGTAGAATCCCGCCGACCCAGCCCGAACCCAACCCGCCTTCTTCTGCCGGAGGCAGCCGTCGTGGGTGAGCGAGCGACGGCAGCAGCCGGAGCTAGGGAGCCCGGGGCGCCGTGACTAGCCGGCGACGGATCCGCCGCCGTCTCCTGCCTCCTTCCGTCGCCGGATTCATCGACGGGGCCGTGATTCACCGTCGCCTGCCTCCTTCCGTCGCCGGATCCACCGGCGGGGCCGTGATCCGCCGTCTCCTGGCTCCCTCCGTCGCCGGGTCCAACGACGGGGCCGTGATCCGCCTCCTGCCTCCCTCCATCACTGTATCCAACGACGGGGCCGTGATCCGCCGCCTCCTACCCCCCTCCGTCGCCGGGGCTCCTTCTACGGGGCAGTGATCCTCGCAAGACGCTGCCTCCCCGGACCTCTTCGCCAGACGTCCACCACAAGCAAGAGTTGCATCAATGGCGCCGCCTCCCAAGAACATGCCAGTACGCCAACCACGAGAGGAAAAAGAAGAAGTCAGTCCACTGGAGGTAATGTCTGGTTCCCACGTTTGTGTCAGTACATCAGTTCATCAGTCCTGCTATGAAGAAGAACCTGATAGTACATTGCAAATGCTTGATCAGTTCATTACACCCCTGCCACTTGATGCACAATTTGGATGTCGAGGTTACTATCAGTACCTCTAATATGATAGCTTCACTTCAAAACCAAAAAACATAAACTTATGCATCAGTCCAAGGAGCTACTAGGCTTTATATAAGGTTCAGCTGCCACTGCAAGTTGGGTGATGTTATTTCCAATAGTGCATGCCGTGTAGTTGCGTTAGTTCGAACTAGTGAAAGAATGTTGTTGAAAAAAAATATACACATGTTACACAGTAAGTTCAATGATACATAAACTAGGAGTACTTCTAGTGTAGTTGCATAAGTTATAGATGAACGAAAGAGAAGACATGCATCAGTTTTTATATATATGCATATCCATACATCTCTTAAGTTCAATGTTCAGTTTACAAGCAGTGCTAAAAAACAGTACATCAGTACATCAGTGTTGAGCATGTACGGTTATACTGTTCGAGTGAAAACGAAACCATATACAAAATAGAGAACAACAGTTTAAATAACAACCAGCGATGCAAGTTCAACTTGTACAATGCCTTCAGTGTATGACATGTTACCCATAGCATGTATACGAGAAAAATGCAGAAAAAATTAATCCCAAAACTGTTGAATGTCATTGCGAGAAGCGAGCAAGGCGGCTGCACGCAGCGGCGTTTGATGAAACCAAGCAGATATGGGGCACCACCTGGTTGGGTAACACCGAAATACCACCGGATACTTCAACAATACAGGCAGATTTCAAGATACACGGAATCATCAGAAGCACGGACAAGTTCTTCTATGCAGCAAACACCAATATCTGGGAATACAAGCTTTGTCACTCGTGGGTTGTAACAAGGCCAACAATATCCCCAACAACAAATGTTTTCCTTCCTAAGCGCGTCGTAAAGCCAAGGACGAGGAAGCCGTGGATGGGTTGCAACAAGGCTTCCACCAGTTGCTCACAACATCAATCATCCGTGCTGCAAAAGCGGTTGCGACGGGAAGACCATCCCAAAGAGACAGAAATTTTGGCCGCTCTAGCAGGTTCCAAAGTACAAGATATGAGCCATATAGACAAGAGCAACCTCACAACGAATCTGAGGGGAGATGGCCGTACAATGAGAGACGGAGATCTTCGTCAACATTGCTCCCTCCAAGAGATGCATTGCTGCATGTGCCAAGGGTGACACCACCCGCGCCCATACATCGGGGTGAACAGCAAACACCGGAGGCAGCACAGAGCTATACACATGTAAGTATCCATATAGAAAAAAAAACATACAAGCACAGTCCATACCATGGTACTGTGACCACCCCATCTAACATTTTCATAACTGCGTTTTTGTTTGCTCACTATTGCGTGCAGCCACCTAACATTGAAGCTTATGTTCTGCCAAGGCTAGAGATGCGCTTTGAAACTTTTGAAGAACAAAAGAACTTCTACAACGTCTATGCGAAGCACGCGGGTTTTGCTGTCAGGGAAGGCTCCAAGTTTAAGACCAGAGCCTACCTTTATTGCACGTGCTATGGAGTCTATCAATTGAAGGTGTCTGAAGCAAATAGACAGCGGAACAAAACGACAGCCAGGACTAACTGCTGGGCTAAAATGAGGCTGAAGATTGAAAAGGATGGAACATTTGTCGTAAAAGAGATAGTCTGGGAACACAACCACATGCTACAGCTCACTCCGCAAATGCTTGTCTTCTTGCACTCCCACAAAAACTTTGACAAAACAATCTTGGAGTACGTCAAGTACCTGTAGTTCAAAGGCATTGAACACGCGCAAATCATGAGCATACTGGGCGTTGATGACCCTGGTAGCTACTTCCTCGAAATGAATGCCAAAGACCTGACTAACCTGTAAGTACAAAATTGTTCTCCTCACATAAACCGCCTATGTCTTTTTTCCTCTGTCAGTACAAACATGTTACACAACGCATGACCTAACACCAGTTCAACATGCATTTTTGAATGAACTTTTAATATGCAGGAAAGCAAAGAATTTAAGGATGGATGATGTGGACGATGTCCTAAAGACTATCAACTTCTTTAGGGAGATGAAAGCTATAAACAGGGAATTCTTCTGTGACATGCAACTCGATGAGTCCGACAGAGTTAGGAACATATTCTGGGCGAATGCAAGCTGCCGAGGGGCCTATCAGGACTTCAGTGACTGCGTAACATTTGACACCACATATATACCAACAAGTACCATATGCCACTTGGGGTGTTTGTCGGTACTAACAACCACTTACAGACTACATTCTTTGGTTTCGCCCTGATAAGAGATGAGGATGCAGAATCATTCAGATGGCTATTCAATATGTTTTTAAGGTGCATGAGAGGGAAGGCTCCTACATGCATCCTCATAGGTACAACCGCGAAAACCACCCCCAACCACCACCACCACCCCTTCCCCCCAAAAAATAAAAGGAAAATAACACGGTAAAAAATGTTGTGTCAGTTCTATTTGTATATATGCACCACCATATGCTGACCACTCCACATCTCTTTTCTCATTACCAAACCAGTGCCCGGCAATGGCTTTGGCAATACCAAAAGTTTTCAAGAACACAGTACACAAGCTGTGCCGCTGGCACATTATGAAGAAGTACAGGGAACACCTCGCATACCTGTACTACCTACACGAAGACTTTAAGGATGAATTCACATCAATCCTCAACTGGCCCCTCATGCCAACTGAGTTTGAGGATGCCTGGAAAGGACTCATGGATAGGTACAACCTCCATGATGATGCCACGATGGTGGCCATGTGGAACGAGCGTGAGAAATGAATATTAGCCTACTTCAAAGAAATTTTCTGCGCCAAAATGACATCCACACAGCGAAGTGAGAGCATGAACTATGTGCTCAAGAAGAACTTTGTAAGTGAGAGACAAAACCTACACCGGTTTGTCAGCCAGGTAAACTCCTGCGTCAAAACCAGGAGGCAGACAGAGAACCAAGAGACAATGGGTAACAGGGTATAGCTCTATCACCTGTCGTGAGACAAAAAACATGCTTACTAAAGTAAAACTTTATTAGTTAGACAAGCTTTTGCTGCGAGAAAACTAACAATTTGGTCATCATTCTTGCATGTGCAGAAGGAACAAAACACGCTGACCTTCTATGGGTTTGACACCCAGATGGCAAAGGTTTACTCGCGAGCTGTCTATAGCGAGATCAGAAAAGGGCTAAAATTGAGCACACTCTTCACGAAGACAGAGACGGAAGAGCCCACAAAGTACCTCGTGCGCTACAACAACCCGCAAAAACTGTCTGCATGGTCTTAGCACGCGTTCCAGGTGGTTGCAGACCCCGTGGGAGAAACATATGAGTGCAAGTGCAGGCTATGGGACCACACAGGTGAGGACTACAAAAAAAAGATGTTACATACTGTACTACTTTATTTGCAAAGTTTTTGTTCGAATGAAATGACAAAAAACATGCACCTCTTCCAAAAACAATACATGTCTTTTCTGCGTGCATGTCCTGTGCATGATGCAGACAATTAAGGCTGCCAGCGTTCCAAAGAAATACATCCTCAGGAGATACACCAAACGCCTGAACATCCAGCCAACATTCGACAGAAATGACTTAAGGACAGTAGCGTCAAACAAGGCATCCCAATACTGTATTGAAAGCTCACTGCTGAGGCTGAACATGAGGGTGCATAGAAAAAGTTTGAGAAGCCAAGAGCAAATGGCGAGGTCGCGGGTCGTCATGGAGAAACTTGAACAAGAACTCGATGCCATGCATTCTGCTGAAAATGGAGGTGTGGCGGACAATGAAGCCATTGAGAAGGATATTGCTACATTGTTATCTGAGATGAATAATGTGGGAGCTTTTGACCCGTTCGACAACGAGGAAGAGGAGCAGCAGCAACCAGAGCTTGCCCATGTGCACACTCAAGAGCACCAACAAGCTCACATGCGAGATCATGAGCTTGATGGTGTTGTAGGCGAACGGCATGACAACAACACATCCTACCAGCAGCAGCAGGAAAGAGTGATTAAACCACCCATATTCTCAAACACAAAGGGGAGGAAGAGCAAGACGCAAGCAGCGAAAGCAGCAGCAAAAAAGCCGCCACGCCCCATCAAGCGTGTGGAATTTGGCCCGGATGGCAAACCTCTCGGGATAAGGGCATGCAGATTCTGCAACATCCTGAGCAACCATAACTACCGCACATGCCCAATCCGCACAGATGGCACTATCAACAAGCACAAGCAGATTGGAGCCACCCAGGTTTCTGCCAATGGAGACAACACACGTAATAGCTACACTTGCCGCAAGTGTGGGGGAACTGACGGGCATAATGCCCGCACGTGCAAAGTGGGCAAGGAGGTCATTGGCGTTGAACAGACACAGGGCAAGGTGCAGAGTTCCAAAAAATCAAATGAAGACGATGATGAAGAAGAGTTTGACGAGAATGACGAACAATCAGACGAAGACAATGAAGATGACAGTGTCGGGGACGAGGAAACTGAAACTGACGATGAAGCTGTCAAGGCTCAACCAGGAAAGGGCGCCGACAAGGCACAACATTCGGGGCCAGTTAGGAGAAGCTCAAGGCTGAACAACTGAACAATACATAGTGGTCTCAGTTGCCTTGGCACACAATGAGGAAACATTTCAGAAACACTGTCGTTACCAAAACTTGTTTAGCTTTATCGTCGACTTCTCGATCAGTACTATAAATAAGATATAATTTGTGATTTGTGCCCGCTGGACCAGTGACATTATTATGTAAACCATTTGATAATCCTTTTGAATGCAGTCACAAATACATTTGAAAAAACTTATCTGGATTTATCTGACGCAAATGCTACTGTCGACCAGTAACTCAGCAGCAAAAATATGTCAAGGAAAATTTAAACTCTTATAGTACATCAGTACTGATAGTTCTCATTAATCAATTACAAAGGCGAGTACACATCGATCTTGATATAATTTGTGGTTTGTGCCCGCTGGAGCAGTGACATTATTATGTAAACCATTTGATAATCCTTTTGAATGTAGTCGCAAATACATTTGTACTGACAAAAAACGCTATTGTTGACCAGTAACTCAGCAAAAATATGTCAAAGGAAAATTTAAACTCTTATACTACATCAGTACTGATAATTCTCACTTGTCAGTACAAGGCAGAATACACATCAGTACTGATATAATTTCTGATTTGTGTCCGCCGGAGCAGTGACATTGTTATGTAAACCATTTGATAATCCTTTTGAATTCAGTCACAAATACATTTGAAAAAACTTATCTGCATTTATCTAAAGCAAATGCTACTGTCGACCAGTAACTCATCAAAAATATTTTCAGGAAAATTTAAACTCTTATAGTATATCAATACTGATAATTCTCAGTCGTCAGTACAAAGGCATAGTAAAACAAACACACCCATGGACACCTCAAAAAAACATCATTTTGAAAAAAGAAAGCTATGTATGCTTCTGCCAGTCCCAATTCAGAAAGACCATCAGTACATAAAAATAATTACCTCAAGCAAAACGCGAATATAATACATCCTATACTGATGAAAATCTAATTTATCTTAATAAAACTCAGAGATTATCTTGATATAAACAATCCTTTAAAAATACAAAAATTGTTTTAAAAAACATTAGCATCACACATCGTCACACTGGTATTTGGTAAGTTCAATTACACTTCAATCACCAGTCCAAGTACCACAGTAGAGGAGTACAGACCTCCATCAACACCAACCCTGACACGTGCAAGTGGGATAAGCAGCTGATAAGTACAGCTTGACGAGACGAACCAGTGCGACAGTAAAATGGCATCATCACCACCCCTGAGACGTGCAAGTGGGATTTACCAGGTCATATGTACAGCTTGACAAGACTACTCAGTGCATCAGTAAAAAACCTTTGTCTTGGACGGTTAGTTCTTCCAGGCCACCACCCACGCCACACACTGGGCGGTTGCTACGAGGGAGTGCAAACGACGACCCCCACGACCAATACACCCACGCCCCCGACGAACCGCCTCCCACAAACCCCCGTCCACGCACTGCAAAATACCCCATTGTCTTACATCTCTCCCTCATTCCGACAAACCACCATTGCCGCTTCCATCTCCACTGCACACAAACCACAAACTTCTCTCTGACAAGCCCACAGCCGCTGGAGGAGGGCGATGGCGCAGGAACCGTCCGCCAAACGTCATCAAGGCGAGCCGTCGGACAAGAGCAGCAACCTCGTCGACGTTCACGTCCCTGGCGAGAAGCGCGACTACACCAAAACCCTCACAGTGGTTGAGCTCCACGGCAAGGAGACGCTGGAGATCGTCTGCACCAACGAACTAGACAAGGACGACGAGGTGATCTCCAGGCTCTGGAGGAAGCTTGGCGGCAAGAGTCAGAGTCGTAGGATCGTCGGCGTTGGTGTCCACTACGCCAACGAAGATGAACCTCCCCAGATGGCAGCAGTCCTGCAGTTGTGCGTTGACGAGCTCTGCTTGGTGTACCACATCGCAGAGGCCACAAAATGGTGAGCCATCCTACTCATTTGCCCTGTTTGGTTTATCTGTTTTATTAGTACTGTATCCTGAAAATTTCATCAGACTTGTTTCCCAACTAGATGTACTAGTGTGTCTTGTGAAAAGTGGATGCACTGCTGCATTTTCTTAAGTAGATACACTATAAATGTATTTTTGAACCTGATGCACTGGATTACTATTTGGCAAATCTTGCGGAAGATTAATTTCTGAAGTTGATCGATTAGTGTAGTTTCTGAACTTGATCCAATAGTGTAGTTTCTGTACTCAATGTATTAAAAGGATGTTTCTGAACTTGATGTAGTGAAGTAGTTTCTGAATTTGGTCTAATGTTATTTTCATAAGAAAAAAAACTAAGGACTTGGCGAAGCACTAGTTATGCGTTATCCTATTCAACAAAAGTAAACTAAACTAGTACCAATGCAGAACATAAAACATTGACTGAAACTATGTATAATCCAAAAAGAAGAATAGCATGATGTACTTAATTTAATTTCAGAACTTTGTTTACTAGTTTTTGAAGTACATTCATCCATTATTTATGCTACATAAACAACTACTTCATGGATTCATCGCTTGTAAAACAAAACAAAAATGAATAATTCAAACATCAAAGTAATGCTAATTTTCAAAATGTCTCTCCCCTTGCAGGCCCAAGCGCCTGAACGACATGCTGCATCATGAGAAGTTGTTCACATTTGCCGGTTTCAGCATTGAAAGCGACAAAGAGAAGCTGAAGTTGTCTGGTTTGGAGATCAACCCCAACAAGTTCATCGACATTCAGCGCGAGTGGGGAGTTCCATACACCGGAAAAGAGTACGACTCCTTGACTGATGTTGCAGCCAGCATCATCCACCCATTCTACAAAGCCATGAAGAAGAACATCAACACGCAGGAAGACTACAAACTGTGGGGGACCAGCCCGCTGCCAGACAACCTCATCGAGTATGCAGGAGTAGATGCGTACGCCACGTACAAGTCATGGAGCATGATCGACTACATCACAGATCGTTCAGAATATGCAAAAGAGCGGGAGGCTGCGAATTACTACGACCACCCCTATTGCCCCTATGCGGGATGAAGATACATCAAAGCCTGCCTTCGTTTTACTTCCGCTTTGTTCTTGCCTTTTTTCTTGTTGTTTCAAATTAGTAGTCTGCTCTTGTTGGGTTGAACCAGTATGATTATGTTGTGCTTGTCATCGTTGAACAAGTTTACTTATGTCATCAAGTATAATGTTTTGCTTATCTCATAATATAAGTTTGGTAGCTTCGTATGTTGTCAATCCATAGTTTCAAATTCAAAAAGTAGCTTCTGAATGGAACTTTGTGGCTGCTCTAAAGTACTAGTTATAAAGCAACTAATCACACAATGTTGTTCCATGTCTAGTTTCGATTCAGTATTGTATAGAAAACAGAACGTTGAAAACAATTAACACAATTTGAGTTGCTTAACGACACTTCAAAAGTTGAAGCAAAGATTCTTAGTACTTCATGTAGTGTTCTCTTTCATATGTAGCTGCTAGAAAATTAACAAGTACTACAAACAGAAAAAGTTCAGAAGCTAAGCACACACTTATGTTGGTAAACTTGCGATTAAGAATAGCGATAATAGTACACTTGATCTGACAGTACATACTTACTACAATAAAAAGTACAAAGAAGCATCAGTCCGTAAGTGCTACTATGAATGGACTATCAGTACAACTTATAGGCTACACGCAAGTACAAAAAAGAAGGCAAAAAACTCAAATGAAAAAGACTACACTTACACAAAACTGACAAGAACTAGAACAAAAAGTATCAGTCCAAGTTACTGGTGGAGTCAAGTGCTAGATTCAAACAAACAAAAAAAGAAAAATTGACCGCCCAAGGTCAGGCGCAGGCCCTGACGCTGCTAGATACTTGAACTCAAGCCCGTGGGCGAATCCTAATGTCGGCTGGAGGCCCGCCGACCAGGGCCCACAGGTCATGAGAGAGAGCGAGCGCCGTGTATAAGCGCTCAGGTAAGTATTCGGAGGAGTTCGACCAGTGAGCCTAGGCTGCGCTTATAAACAGGTTCGGAGCCCCCTCTACTAGTGAGGTGGGACTAAACCCAGAGCGCATGCGCACGCCGCACTGCACAGCCGCGCGGACGAGCTATCTGGGCCGGAAAACGGCCCAATAGCCTGCATCATTTACAAACACCCCACCAATAAGCCCAGTTAAACAAACCAGAGGGCGAGGCAAAGAAATATAAACTACAAGAAAAATGTTCGAAACTGAAAATATATAAATTCAAATACTAGTTCGCAAGCACGGATGATGAAAAAGGAGAAAATATGATACAAAAACAATAAACCTCTAAAAAGAATAGAACTTAATAGCCTATCCGTTAAATGTACATAATTTAAAAAACCGAATTAAATATTACTTTCAAGTTCAACTACTAAAATGCAAAAAGTTCAAACATATGATGTTTGTCAATTATGCTAAATTTCTTATTCATATAAAATCTGACAAGTTCAACTACTAAAATGCAAAAAGTTCAAATAGAATTTATTTGTCAATTCTGCTAAATTTCTTATTCATATAAAATCTGTCGACACCTCAATGAACGATCTGTTCGTAAAATAATCTCAACCCACCAACCCACCCAAAAAAACAAAAAAAAGTCAGTTCAAACATACATATGACATCAGTACTAAAAAAGTAGGACCAGTCAGGCCACTCACAAAATTGTGACACCAAATTTCAAAACCGCACACTGTATGAAATTACATTTCAGTTCACACAACACTAAACCATAAGTGCACTAAAATGAGAATACAAAAACTATAAAGGCCTAACTTAGGTTAGTACAGATGAAAATAAAATAAGTACCAGTTTTGAGCAACAAATCTATAAACTAGTCTATAACCCAGGGCACTGAAAAAATGTTTTGAGATAAACTAGTGTATATGACTTCAATGGAAAAACAATACTTAACACCCACACGGAAAAACATCACAAAGCATACGTCACCTAAACAGTGCAAAGTGGCATCATCACCACCCCTGAGACGTGCAAGTGGGATTTAGCAGGTCATAAGTACAGCTTGACAAGACTACTCAGTGCAGCAACAAAAAACCTTTGTCTTGGACGGTTAGTTCTTCCAGACCACCACCCGCGCCACCCACTGGGCGATTGCCATGAGGGAGTGCAAACGGCGACCCCCACGACCAATACACCAACGCCCCCGACGAATCGCCTCCCACAAACCCCCGTCCACGCACTGCAAAATACCCCATTGTCTTCCATCTCTCCCTCATTCCCACAAACCACCATTGCCGCTTCCATCTCCACTGCACACAAACCACAAGCTTCTCCCTCCCAAGCCCACAGTCGCCGGAGGAAGCCGATGGCAGAGGAACCGTCCGCCAAGCGTTATCATGGCGAGACGTCGAACAAGAGCAGCAACCTCGTCGACGTTCACGTTCCCGGCGAGAAGCGCGAGTACACGAGAACCCTCACAAGGGTTGAGCTCCACGGCAAGGAGACGCTGGAGATCGTCTGCACCAGCAAACCACACAAGGCCGACGAGGTGATGAGCAGGCTCAGGATGAAGGGCGACGACTTGTATCCGAGCTTCATCGGAGTTGATGTGGAGTACACCAACGATGATGAACCTCCACAGACGGCGGCAGTCCTGCAGTTGTGCGTCGAGGAACTCTGCTTGGTATACCACATCGCAGCAGCCACAAAATGGTAACCCATACTACTGTTCATTCATCTGTTGTACTAGTACTACTCACTAAAAACTTCATTAAACTAGTTTCCCAACTAGATGAACTACTATACTTTGTGAAATGTATGCACGAGTACATGTTTCTCTACTTACATGCATTTCTGAAACTGTGAAGTGGATTGTTTCACCAGATTAGCATCTGAAAAAATGTTTATAGAATTCTGAACTTGATGCACCAAATTAATTTCTGAACTTGATGTTCTAGCATAGATTATGATCTTGATGCAAGTATAGTTTATATAATTGATGTATTTAAAGATGTTTGGTGAAGTGGTATAGGTCCATATCTTGATGCACATGTTTCTCAAATTAATTTCTGAACTTGATATAGAACTGATGCACAAAGATGTATCAAGCACTGGCATAGGTCTTTTATTCAACAAAAAAGAAAACTAAACTTGAATCAAGCAGGACATATATCATTGAAGCTGGTAAAATGATTCTTGAATTTGGTGAAGCATTGAAGATAGCAAAAAAGAAAAATAACATCGTGTAGTTGAATTTAATTTCAGGACTTTGTGTACTAGTTTCTAGACTACATTCATCCATGACTTATACTATATAAGCATCTACCTCATGGATTATCACTTTCAAAACCAAAAAGCAGAAGAATTAAATATTCAAAAAAGAAGACTAATCTTTAAATGTGTGTCTCCACCCTTGCAGGCCCAAGCGCCTCAAAGACTTCCTGCAGGAGGAGAAATTGTACACATTTGTCGGTTTCAGCATTGGAGGTGACAAGCGGATGCTGAACAAGTCTGATTTGGAGATCAACCCCAACAACTTCATTGACATGCAGCAAGTGGAAAGATCTAAAGACCAGCAAATACTACGACTCCTTGGCCGATGTTGCAGGCGGCGTAATCCACCCATTCTACAGCGACATGAAGAAGAATATGGACAAGAGAGAACACAAACTGTGGGGGACCAGCCCGCTGCCAGACAACCTCATCACGTACACATGAATAGATGCGTACGCCATGTACAAGTCATGGAAGACAATTGAGAACATCGTGACAGGTTGGGATATTTCAAAAGAGCAGGAGGCTGACCCCTACTACCACTGCAACTTCGCGGGATGAAGATGCATGAAAGTCTGCATTCGTGTTGCTCGCACTTCTGCCTGTCCTTAATATTGTTGTTTCATATTTGTAGTTTGCTTTCGTTATGTTGAACCAGCTACCTTATGTTATGTCTGTCGGGGTTTGAACAAGTTCGCCTATGTCTATCATGTACATCGTTTGCTTATGTCAGCCAACAAGTTTGCTAGCTTCCTATTTTGTTCATCCATCATTTGAAGTTGAAGTAGGTTGAAGTTGAAACCAGTCATGCAGAAACAAAAATCATACATGGATATTTTCACAAAAAAACAAAAACAGTGGCAGACTAACTAAGGATAATAGCAAATAGTAGAACTGGACGCTCAGTACAGCTTAGACATTTACGGTAGTACTATCACACTAAAAAAATCAGTTTTTAGTTTCAGAAGAACACTAAAAAGACTAAGTTTCAGCCGAGGACAACATTCACTACTAACAGCATCGTGCTAATAGTAGTTAGAAATTTATTAAGTACTGCAACAGGAAAAGCAAAGAACAATCAGTACATATTTCCCAGCCACTAGCATGCTAGGACTGAGAGTTCTGGTACACTTGAACAAACGGTACATTCATTCTACAAAAATATAAGAAGGAACGGGAAGCTTCAGTTCACATTCCATAAAACATTGACACACTCAAGAATAACACTAATAGTACAACTGAAATATTAGTACAACTTAGTCTATAAGGCAAGTACTATGATCATACAAAACATTGCTTTGAGAAGAACCACAGCCTAGAAAATAGGTTCCCCCCGGAGACATATTTAAATGTAGCTAATTTAAACCAGTATTTAAATTTTACTATGAAGTTCAACGACTACAATTCAAGAAGTTCAAACAAAAATTTGGCTCTCAAATCTTGCTAAATTTCTTATACTTGAATAAAATCTGGCTAGAGATGACGTAGCAACTTGGTCGTAAATAATTTCAATCGCAAAAAAAACTTCGGTTCTAATACATTATATGAAATCAGTTCTACATAACAAGGAAGCGTCACTCCACTCATGCTAGATCCACAAGTGCTATCGTGACACCAAATATTAAAAGCCTTACTCTGAACGACATTACAATTCAGTACTAACATAGCTATACTATAAGTACAAGAAAAGAGGGTACAAAAACTATAAAGGTCCAACCTAGGTTGGGACAGATGAAAACCAAATAAATCTCACTTTTCAAGCAACAACTCGTAATGAACTTGGGAAAAGGTGTTTTCAGTTCAACTAGTTTACATTGTTAAACATTGTGCAACACTTAAACACAACACAAAATATACCAGTAATTACATAGTACTTGACTAGATATCCAAACACTACAATCAATGCCTACAATGCTTTCAAGAGATATATCACACAACTATCCATTTCACTACGCAAATGATGACCATTTCTTCTATGCATCAGGAGCCAAAGGCTGAAACTCCTTGGGAAGCTCATTCACCAGAAGCTGGTTATTCTGGTTGAACACAACTCTATACAGATCCTCAGCATTCCAATCAACAATACGAGGCTGCAAAACATTAAAACAAATTATTAAAAGTCATGACACATTAAAAAAGAAGAATACACAATAAGCCAAACAAAGAAAAGTGAAAAGCTCAACTAGAACCCACATCATTATCTCGAATGTTCCCAATGATCTTTTCACCATCATAGCATTCCGCATACTTCAGAGCATAATGACCACATTCATTCGCCCCTTGAAGTGGAACCTTCACAAACATTGGTTTCTTTGCAAAAAGCTCCCATTTGGGCTGCTTGCTCGCATTGTATTGAGCATCACCATAAAAAGCCTTCATTCCTTGGACCATCCTGGAGATCTGTAAAAAGGGAAAGAAACCACACATTTTCAAGTCTCGGAAAAGCAGAAACAAAAGACGCGGAAAAATTAATCCAGTACAGATAATAAATGTCACTCACAATCTTCTCGCAGTCTTTATGATAGGTGTTCTTTGAAGGACGATGGTTCTTCGGATAAGGTAAAGAGTCAAGGATGTTGATGCTACTTCGATACCGATTCATGACATATAAGGAAAAGTGGTTCACTTTCTTATCCTTTGCTAAAACCATAGGCTTGAATAGAGGCATCATGATCTAAAAACAAATGACCAAAAAAGAGATGTTAAATATTCAAAATAAAAAACAGCATGACAACAAACAATTAAAACCAAAAATCAGCTAGTAGAACTCACAAGGTCGGCAGTCAACAAGTCTTCCTTTTCTTTCACATAGCTCTTGAAATCTCTCGCTGCACTCTCGACATTAAACGGTTTATTTTCAGCACCGTAAAACGTACAGTCAAGCACAACCTGCAAAGAGCCTAGAAAAGAAATAGACAGGTGGAAAGGATCAACAAGCAAAGTATTATTAAAACTCGTAAAACAATAGGCAGTCTTGTTTGAGAGAAACAAACGATCTCATTGATTACCGTGATGAAATATGGACTCAGCAATACCCTTTCCCCAGACGCAAAATCAACATTTCTATCGGGATCTTTCTTCCAATCATCAATAAGGAAGTCCATTACATCACCCTCCATCATTTGCCCAGGTGCAAAAACTTCCTAGATGTGTTTCCCAGTGAAGCTGGTTACGCTATCATCGGGCTGAGGTATCATTGAGAAAGTATTGCTGCAGCACGGACAAGAACAAAAAGCAGGGGAAGCAAGATAAAGCATTCATAGCAGTTCAAGTTGTATAAAAAGTAACAGTTCAGGTCATATCTATCTAGCAGTTACAAACAACAGAGGAAAAGAAGAGGAAACGTAATGAGAGATACTCACTCGACATACTTCTCAGATGCTTCATCACTAAGCAATAGATTATACAACTTGTGAGTTGTCCAGGTGAGGGAATCTATGAGGGTGAAGCTGCTGCACAGGGGAGCAAAACTTTATAGGAGCTCTGGGTGCACGCTTCGTGCTTGTAACATTGCCAGAATCCAAAGCGGGATCCTTCCTAGCACCACCAGCTCTACGGGCCACTATTCCAAAAGTGGGGATAAACCCTTGGCAGCGGCCTCTCACAGTGACTCTTCCCATGCCAGACAATCTTGTCAAACGCATCATCATCGTTGTCATCAATTCCACAATGGGATTCTTGGGTGTAGAGGGCTCTCTGGACAAGCGATCGTAGAACATTTGAGCTCCCAACCGCCCTTAATAACACCGACCTTGTCTTTTACGGAGAACGCATACAGCTAAGATCAATGAATCTGGCGCTCGAGCTCCGAGAACTGGCTGCCAAAGATCCTGTAGTCATGCTCATCAAGATCCAGCCACTCACCTGCAAAAATAAAAAAATAAAAGACCGCATCAAGGGTAAAGTTCAAATACATAATTCATGACAGTACCAATCAAAGAAGTACAAAAGGTTATGCATTACGTACAAGGTTCGATGCCAAACAAACCACGGAAGTCAACATCAAACACATCGCTAGTTGCACAGGTATACAGAAAAGTCTTCCTAATGTCAAGAATGTCTTCGTGGCTGTAATCTAACATTTCAATCACACCATCCTCCCAGCAATGATAGGTCTTGCAGCTTTGTAGCATAAAGAATCCACAATCATGCCTGTTAACAAAAGAAAAAACAAATGGGTACATCACAAATCCGAAAACACAGTAACACCACCCTCCCAGCAAAAAAAACAACTAACAAAAACTCATTAAAAACGGATACTCACGTGTTTATCTGCTGCGGCACCCGCTCAAAATCGCAAGAGAAACCATCAATATGCACCGGCGAGAACGGTTTCGCCCTGTCTACGCTAGACTCCCTCCAAAGCTTCTTTATGTTATCTGTCATAGTCCTTAAGAATCTAACTGCATCACTCCAGGTTTTATCGCGCAGTGAATCAAGACACTCAAAACGACGGAACCTCAAATTCAGAACAATCAAGCACCAATGCCCAGATTCTTCGCTAGGCCTCATGGTAGCCACAATGGATGGCGGATCAAAAGTAGGGAAGAGAAGCTGACAAAAAAGTCACAGAGGAAAAAAGAATTTAACAAATAATAATGAAACAAAAATAAGTTCAGCTTCAAAAATAAGAAAATTGAAATTCAGAAGTACAAACAAAAATAAGATAATCATAAGTTCTAATTGAGTAAGCAAAACACTACAAAAAATATATGCTACTCTAGTTAAAATTGCAACAAACATATCAGTTCAATTTCCTTGCGACAATAAGTTCAGCTTCAAAAAAAGAAGCACACATCATTCATAAGTGCAGGGCTAAAAGCAGGCTGCTCAAGTCCATTCCACCACTCCCAAACTTGTAAGAAAACAGGACAATTCTAGTTCATGAGTACAAAGAGTACAAGTTCACCTACTTGGTCAAAACCATCAGCGCACGATCTTGTGAACCAATTTAGCACATTCGAATCAATATTTCCATCACGGATCTTGGTCTGTTGTACAAAAAGAACAACAACAGTTAGAAAATTGGCAAAACAAGTTATCATCCTATCTACAAAAGCAAAATACTGACCGTCACCCATCTGGGAACTATCAACTTGTCAGTGTATCGGTACTTCTGACGTAGAGAATATAAAACAACGTCAGCACTGTCTGAGTTGAGCATGCCAGTGGGGACAAACGCTTTAGCAATAGAACCAACACTGGCATCACATTCTTTATTTTGAAACATCGGCTTGTGACTACAAAAACACAAAAGATTACATGAATTAAAACTACTGCAACAACAACCATTCTCATATGAGAGAAAGAAAAAGAGACAAAAATGGTACGGGCAAAATCCCAAACTAACCATTTCGTACGGTTCGTGCGCAACCTCGTAACAGCAAAGAAAAACATATCAACCTTAACAACATTTCCACTTTCTGCTTGCAGAAAAAGAAGAAAAATAATAAGTTCAAGCACTACAAGTGAACATGTCCAAAATGCCAAAATTGAGAAGTACGCCTCATTTACAAGTCCTTACCTGCACTATCAGTGTTTGACGATGACGGTAGTTCCTGTGATGAGACCAATATGCCTCCAGTTTTAGGGTTTGATGATGGCACATCTTGAGAGGACACCAATATCGTTGCGCTTTCAAGGTCTGTGGAAAGAAAATCCTGGGACGACACGAGTGCCTCCTACGTCAAGGGGCCAGAAGAAATCGACAGAAGTAAATCGTCATCCTCGGATGGCACCTCCTCCATGCTAGAAGCATCTTGCAATGCATCACCGTAATCACGCCCTCCAGGCGGGAAATTTTCCGGCGGCAAATCTTCAAAATCAGAAAGATTTTCATTCCCAGCTATACCAACACCAGACGGTTTGGCATCAATTATGCTAGCAGCACCAACTTCCTCATCAGCAACTTTGGCACCAACATCGCACCCATTACTCAATGGAACACCATGAGCATCATCTCCACCACTAACGACAGCCTCACGCTCAACATCAGTCATCTGAAGAAATAAAAATTCAGAAAAAGTGAATAATATGAGCAAAACTAACAATAAAAAATAAGCTAGCGAGAGGTGCACAGAAAAACAAAACCTTAGAAGCATCCACAGAAACATCATCGATCTTGCTGTTGCTAACATTAAAAGCAACATCACCAGCGGGCGAACAAGGCTCGTCGCCAACAACAGGACCCTGATTTCATATGTAACGAACCAAAAAAAAACAATGCTATTATTAGCAACAATAAACACAAGGAATTAAACCACAGTAACAAAAAAGGTAGGTATCACCTGCAAAACCCTTAACGGTGTGGAATAGAAAAATGAACAAGCAAGGCACATTGGTGCGCATGAAAATTCAAGAAATATGAATAAACACATTAAAAATAAAAATAACCTTGCACTTATCAGTAGATGGATCATTAACTCCACGGTCAACAACAACCTTAACATTATGACTGGTCTCCTGCATCAAAACAAAAAATTAATAAACAGATGAAGATCAGGAAGTTCAACTACAATACTGACAGCAGAACAACATAGTAAAAACATACAAACACCGAGGACTGACTCACATCAACAACAGGGTGCTCCAACCCAACATCGTTCGTATGGTGATCAGAAACATTAACCTCAGTACCATCATCAGCCCTGCTGTCGGTGGCACCAGCTTCATCCTGCTCAATCTGCATGGAAGAAAAATTAATAAACAGATGAAGATGAGAAAGTTCAACTACAATACTGACAGCAGAACAACATAGTAAAAGTTGCAAACACCGAGGACTCACTCACATCATCAACAACGCGCTCCAAGCCAACATCATTCGTTTCGTGATCAGGAACATTAGCCTCAGTACCATCACCAGCCTTGCTTTCGGTGGCAGCAGCCTCATCCTGCTCAGTCTGCCGGATAACAACTTTTGCACTTTCTTCATATGGCTTGCAGCGAGAGTCTTGCATAGTTTTGAAACGCTTCATGTTGTTCAACAGACGAACCGAGCTCTGAACTAGATCAGCAACACCGTCACACATATCACCAATAAAAATTCTCTCCATCTCAATATAGTCCACTGCTTCCTCAGCGTTAAATTGATGACCTTCAGGAAGGTACCATTGATACAGCTCAGACGCTCAACTGTCGTTGGGACCTTTTGCAGCTCAGAACACACATTACTTAAAATATGCTCAGCACGCTCCAACGAAGAAACAACAACATCAATACCAAAACCCTGCCTCTGTGAAGTACTAGCATTACTAGGGCCAGGGGGAACATATCCAGCACCCTCAACACCACGGCCACCTCTCAACTCATCGTGCAGAGATGAAGACTTGGGAACATGAGACGACGGCATCTCCAGGACTGGACCTTTATACACTCAGAAAAAGACAACCTCCTCTTGAGTTTTCCACTACAAACAAGGGAAAAAATAGTTAATTAATCAATGCAACACACAGGGAAAAATAAAACATGATATTAACAGATTTAAATCAACAACACTATCAATCTTTAACTGTTAGTGCCAATTTCTTAATATTTACCAACAAGACAGTTGAATAAAGATATTCAGTTCAACCACACATGAAAAAACAGTACTAAAAATCGTACCTAAACCTCACAAAGCTTAAGAAATAACAAAAATCTAAATAGGTAACTCGGCGGGACACATGTTCACTCCAGAAAAATAGCTATACTAAAATAAAAAAAGGTCTCCAAGACATGAAACAAATAAAACTCATCGGAAGCTTCCCAAACACCCAAGTCTTTGGATCTGCATTGCCTTTTTTTATCAAATCTGCATCAACCAGATCAGAAAGCTTGACAGGATCCATGAAACATATGCGGGGGACTCGCATGTCAGGCTCCGCAGTCTTGCCACGGATAAGGCAGTCAAGGTACATTAGTACAGGCCCTATAGCACAGCCTGTGATTGCCTTCCCAAGGGTAACACCATATTGGTACCTGACAACAGCCCTTCTAAGCTCATCAACCATCAGCTGACAATAATCCATATTAGCCATGTCCTCAAAGACGAGACCCTCAAACATTGCTGCCTCTCAGGAAACACGCGGTGCGGCACCAGGCAACACAACCTTCATACACACAATAATGAAGAACACTTTCAGAGCAAGGTCATCTTTGCTAGGATCCTTGACGAGCACCTTGAGCTTATTCCTCAAATCCTTTGTCTTGATATCTATGTTCCTGCTAATGTCAAGCTCCGATCTTAACTTCATCAGAGCGTCGTCATATCCATCCTCTGACGGCCTTGGCGGAGAACAACCACCACGAGGAAACCCAAATAATTGTTGTATACCATCGCTAGTGATGCGAAGCATCTTATTAGCCTCACCCATGTCAAGAGTCATCGTATCAGGATCTATCCTCGGGTACAAAACTCCCATCAGAGGGCGGGAAATGTTAGACTTCACCCTCCAATTGAAGATAGAACCAAAACCAGCTGCACGAACCCTAGCCACATGCCGACTCTCAAGCATTTTAGCACAAGCTTCAACCTCTCCCAACGAACATCGCGCAGTCAAGTTCAATTTCCGTTGGTCACCTTCATCCAAGGCAACTTTTCCGGCATTGCGTCCCACCGGCTTGACCGGACTCATAACGCTAACAGGCTGTAAATGAAAATAATGAAGCCACACCTTAAATAAATGAATATAGAAAACGAAACAAGCATATGAAGGCAAGTAGAAAAAAGAAAAGATTGCACAAGTTCAACTATTGAAACAACATCAGTACCACCCTCGATTGATGCAAACAATGACCAGCCTCGCCTGGCCAGCATACCAGCCCAGACACAATTAAATCATTGCAAGTACAACTAGTCAGTCACATACAGTAAAAAAGACGTACTACTGCAAATTCATCTTCAGAATCAACTTCGATATCATCTTCTTCAGATACAACATCTTCAGCTTCGACACGAGCATGCTTCTTCACACCTTTGTTCACCTTCGCAGGATGAACTTTACGCTTATTATTTTCTTTCAACAAAAAGCGCTCTCGAAGAGGAGGAGAAGAAGGCTTCTTATTTGTCAAAACCCGTGGACTACGACGAACAGGGGAGCCACCAAGTTTGCTTGGACCAATCTTCACAAAGAACACTATCCCCATCAACTTTGCTATTACCGGGTTGGGAACCAGCTTTCACCGTGGGCTACGCCTCAGGTGCCATCGATTCGATCGACATCTTCCTCTTCAAAACATCTTTCTTCTCATTAAGCGCATCACGAGTAAACACTTGCGTCAAACGAGTTTGCATCAGGTTTGTCTTCACAGGCATGTCACTTCCATGAGATCCAGCATCAACAGTTGAAAAGGCCGCGTCACCACCTTCATCACCTGCACCTTCAGGAGCTTGAGCAACATCCTGATCACTTCGTTGAACATAGGCAACCTTTTGATGCCGTTCCAACTCCTTTCTCCTCTGAAATCACACTTTTTTCTTTCTTATCCTTTCATCCTTGAGCTGTAACTGCATAGGAACATCCTCGGCTGAAATGCATGTGCTCGGTGCCATCAACACTCGGATCGAGTAATGCACAACTTCAAGCTGCCATCAACATCATCAACGTTAAGAGAATACATTCCATCATTAATATGTTTGACAACATCAGCAATGTCCTCAGCAGCACCAATGGCTATCATTAACTGCATAAACCAACAAACATAAGCACACACGTATAAAATCAAAACAAAATTAACATTGCAGAGACAAGATAAATAAAGCGCATAGCATCAGACACACACAAAAGGAACAACTAATCTAGCTAAGCATATTTATGTATTCAAGGCTGATAAAAAAAGAGCAAATACAAGGGAAACACCAGCAACATCCGCAAGTTCTTCTAGCGGACTTGGTGTCTCAAAAATAACATTCACAAGATCTTGAAAGCGTTCTGATTTTTTAGAATCAGGAGGCACCGGCACTCCAACATCTGCAGCAACATCATAATTAGCAAAAAAGTACATGAACAAGCAATCAGTTCAACTATATGAACACTACAAGTGCACCCAATAAAACAATATGAACCCACCACTGGCGCACCAAACTTCAGAATGAAAACTCTTTCAACATCATACCAGTTCTTCACTGACTACTACAACCTATTCAAATGCCAGGACAACAGTTCAAACTACAGATGCTGATCAGTACTACAACATGTCTGCAGGTCACATCAACCGCCAAAACTATACACACCACACAATCCAGGGCAAATTTAACAGCTATCAAAATACATACAACTTATAAAGTCGATACGACCACACCTATACAACCTAAAAACCAGATCTGTTAAAACATCATCCAAATTACAGGGAAAATCACCTGCATTCAACTTGTTCGGACTGGATGATGTACCCATTGAGATCTACAGAACTAAAATCTGCCGAACCAGATCTGCAAGACACATGAAAAAAAATTAGGGCTCTGACCTATTTCAGAAACGAAGCACACCATACAAAGCAAAACTCTTACAAGCAAACACAAAATCCGCCACGGAATCGAGTATCACTGTCGCCAACCGCTCGTTCAAGAGCAAAGGAACCCTAGCGAATCCAGCCTAAAACAACAAGAGCAAGAGAGCAAGAGCTAAGAAATAGAGGGAATATCTGTACATAAAAGGACGCAAGGGAAGTCAATCGCAGACCAAAAGGAGCAAACAGAGCACCCAGACCTCCACCCCTGGGGTTCAACCCGCCGGTCGACGCTCCCACGGCGAAACAGGAGAAGCAACTTCTCTGCGAGAAGAGGGGAACGAAGAAAGAATCGATTTGGAGAGGGGAGCGGAGCGGAACAGGGGAGAGCGGCGGTTATAAGGTGAGTGGGAGAAAACCGACGGCTAGAGCCAAGAACCGTGGCGAAGCCCACTATCTCTGGGTAGTTACCAAAGATAATAGCAAAAATTAAATACAATAAAAAAATACATATAGAAGGATAAAACAAATAGCTAAAGTACAAATAATAACTCACAACAGTACAATAAAAATTATCAAAAAGTACAAATGAAATAATAATTCATAACAGTGATGGTTTTTCACCAAAAAAATAAAGATAAGATAACGGGGGCAGATCATGTTCTACTATGCCCCTCGGTGCGGTGCAGTGCGGTGCGGTGCGGGGAACAAGTCATGTTACGAAGATATGTCAGTACTACTAAGCCCCTCGGTGCGGTGCGATGCGGGAGCAAGTCCATACAAGGATGATGTGTCAGTACAACTATGCCCCTCGGCGCGATACGGTGCGGGGGCAAGTCATGTTACGGACTCGCCTCCACATGCGACACCGCGACACGCCGCGTCGTCACCTGCTACTGCTCGTTCTGGCTCGGCCTCGTCGGGATGGGGGGGGGTCCCACCCCTCCCCGGCTCGGCCTCAGGCTTAACGCAGCGATCGCTTCGTTTGACAGCGCAGTCTTGGTTACTCTGTTCCCCACACACACACGCACCCACACACCCCTAAAGATAGATAATGGGGCCAAGTCCATACAAGGAAGATGTGTCAAGACAACTATGCACCGAGGGCGGTCTGGTAATTCTGTTTCCCCCCCGCACTCCACACCCCTAAAGATAGATAATGGAGGCAAGTCCATACAAGGAATATGTGTCAAGACAACTATGCACCGAGGGCGGTCTTGCGGTTATTCTGCTTCCCTCCCCCCACGCACCCACACACCCCTAAGATAGATAATGGGGCAAGTCATATTCGGACTCGCCTCGCATGCGGCGCCACGACACGCGCGTCATTGCTGCTATGGCTCGTTCTGGCTCGGCCTCGCCGGATGGGGAGGGCGGGTCCCACCCCCTCCCCGGCTCGGCCTCGCACTAACGCGGCAAGGCGCTCGTTTGACAAAGCGCATCTGGTTATTCTGTTTCCCACGCACCCACACCCCTAAAGATAGATAATGGGGCAAGTCCATACAAGGAAGATGTGTCGGTACAACTATGCACCAAGGGGCGGTCACGGTTATTCTGTTCCCCCCCCACACGCACCCACACCCCTAAGATAGATAATGGGGGCAAGTCATATTACGGACTCGCCTCCGCATGCGGCGCCGCGACACGCCCAGCGTCGTCGCATGCACTCTCTGGCTCGTTCTGGCTCGGCCTCGCCGAGATGGGGAGGGGTCCCACCCCCCCCCCGGCTCGGCCTCGCTAACGCGACAAAGTGTGCTTTCGTTTGACAGGCGCAGTGCGGTTATTCTGTCCCCCCCACAAACGCACACCCCTAAAGATAGATAACGGGGCAAGTCCATACATGGAAGATGTGTCGGTACAACTATGCACCGAGGGCGGTCACGGTTATTTTGTTTCCCCCATGCACCCACACACCCCTAAAGATATATAATGGGGCAAGTCCATACAAGGAAGATGTGTCAGTACAACTATGCACCGAGGGGCAGTGCGGTTATTTTGTTTCCCCCCCCCCCTCCCCCACACGCACCCACACACCCCCTAAAGATAGATAATGGGGGCAAGTCCATACAAGGAAGATGTGTCGGTACAACTATGCACCGAGGGGCGGTCTTGGTTATTCTGTTTCCCCCAAACGCATCCACACACCCTAAGATAGATAATGGGGGCAAGTCATGTTACGGACTCGCCTCAAGCATGCGACGCCATGGCACGCAGCTGCGTCGTCAGCTTCTCGGCTCGTTCTGGCTCGGCCTCGCCGAGATGGGGAGGGGGTTGACCTCGCTAACGTGGCGGTCGCTTGCTTGACAGCGCAGTCTTGATTATTCTGTTTCCCCCCCACACACAACCACACCCCTAAAGATAGATAATGGGGGCAAGTCCATACAAGGAAGATGTGTCAGTACAACTATGCACCGAGGGGCAGTGCGGTTATTCTGTTTCCCCACACACACACCCACACACCCCCTAAAGATAGATAATGGGGGCAAGTCCATACAAGGAAGATGTGTTAGTACAATTATGCACCGAGGCAAGGTCGGTTATTCTGTCCCCCCCACACACGCACCCACACCCCCTAAAGATTGATAATGGGGCAAGTCCATACAAGGAAGATGTGTCAAGACAACTATGCACCGAGGCGGTCACGGTTATTCTGTCCCCCCCCCACGCACCCACACACCCCTAAGATAGATAATGGGGGCAAGTCATGTTCGGACTCGCCTCAAGCATGCGGCCTTGCACGCCGCAGCGTCGTCGCCTCTCTGGCTCGTTCTGGCTCGGCCTCGCCGGGATGGGGAGGGGTCCCACCCCCCTCCCTCCCGGCTCGTCCTCGCTTAACGCTGGCAAAGGCGCTCGTTTGACAAAGCGCAGGCGGTTATTTTGTTCCCCCACACGCACCCACACCCCGAAAGATAGATAATGGGGCAAGTCCATACAAGTAAGATGTGTCGGTACAACTATGCACCGAGGCGGTCAGATTATTCTGTCCCCCCCACACACACCCCTAAGATAGATAATGTTGGGATCACTACGGTAGGGTGCATCGACTGCAAATTAAAATTTCCTACACGCAGAACAGCCAAGAACATGCTATGGGAGATGGATCACAGTTCGTTACCACTAGACACGCAGTGCCGTGCAGCGGATGAAGAGTTGGGGTAGCGCGTTTACGTGGATCGTCTCCTCCTCGTCCGATCTCCCTCGAGCGGCCGGTCGTTGTTTCCCACGTACATGTTCGCCGGAGCGGCGCAAGTGCACCGCCTCTAACGGTATTCGCGCGTGCAGGAGGAACTTCGTGCGGCGGACTGCTAGGTCCGATCACACAACCGTCGGCGAGTGGAGGTGTCTATTCGCAACACATGCAAACCCTAGTGACAGCGCCGAAGCGATCAATCGCATGAGTGTGCCGCACCTCCACTTTATATAGGCGTCCGTCGCGGGCTCAACACTTGGGCCTCGCATGGACTCTAAAGCCCAAAGTCTACTCGGTCACGTTCCTAGTCCAGTTCGGATCACATCCGACCAGTGTCCTACGAACCGACCTCATAGGTTCCTTCCCTTAAGAGCGCGACCCCTTAGGTTCCAGTCGGCTTGGTCACAGTTCGGATCACCTCCGACCTGCATGGTTGGTAGCGACCTCTAGCAAGGCATGCCAACCACCAAGTAGACTATGAAGCTGGTTAGGCGAACCTGTACAACGTGTCACACTTCTGTTCCCTTTGCCACACGATATATGTTGTCGGGCTCAAGGCGAAACTGTCATCCTTGTGCTAGCCCGACCTCTTTCTCGTTCGAGTGATACCGACCACTATCCGGATTATCTCATAATCCTTGTCGCATGGCCATGCTTATCCCGGTCGAGATCACACGAGGGGCCCAGAGTATATCTCTCGATCGGAGGGGCAATCCCATCTTGCTCGACCATGTCTCGCAGCATGGGACTGGACAAACCCGAAACCTACCTTTGTAACTACCCAGTCACGGAGTAGCGTTTGGTCGGCCCAAAGCAAGTCTGTCACCATCCCGAGTACATGCGTTAGCTCAGGTCTTAGGACATAGAACGTATGTTGTACTAAAGACTCACAGATGACATATCGCTGCGTCACATAGTTGGGTCTGTCCGACTCGGACCTTATCTCGACTCGGATCCGACTACGTCGAATCCGACCAGACCTTTCCAAGTCCATATTATCCGGTTAGCATCCAATGCTCCATGGCTAGTGAGACAAAGCCATCGACGGTGTCATATTCTAGTCTAGTCGGTTGCGCGTCCACACAGCCCTTTCGACTAGGGACCTTTTAGGACAGTCATCATACAATGCATAGTCCCACAAACAAGTCACGTACTTGCTGATACACATCATTGATAATGTCCAAGGACTATCTTTATTCATAAACACATAGGAAATATCATCATACATGATTGCCTCTCGGGCATATCTCCAACAGATAATGGGGGCAAGTCCATACAAGGAAGATGTGTCAGTACAACTATGCACCGAGGGGCAGTGCGGTTATTCTGTTTCCCCCCCACACGCACCCACACACCCCTAAGATAGATAATGGGGGCAAGTCATGTTACGGACTCGCCTCCGCATGAGACGCCGCGGCACACCGCGTCGTCGCCTGCTACGGCTCGTTCCTGGCTCGGCCTCGCCAGGATGGGGGAGGGAGGGTCCCTGTAACACCCCGGATACAACTTTCCATATTCGTAACTCCGACTCTTGCCATTTCCGGCTATGTGATTTTTATTTCCTCCGTGGTTGGGTTTTTTGTTTTTTTGTTGTTTTGCCTTTTGTTTTGTTCGTTGCATTCATCATTGCATCATTTGCATTTTGTTCATGCCATGCATTGCATCGGCATTGTTTTCATAAAACTTGCATTCGTTCGTCGTTGCCATTTCTCCCTTTGCCTCCATCACCTCTCTTAGACCCCCCTCGTGTGCGCGTCCGAAACTTATCCGAACCCGAACCTTCAGTCGTCACCGATGGGTCCGATTCATCCTCAAACATCCCTTTAAACATCTTCGTGTTTTTGTTGGACTCCCCAACCTATTTATCTCGAGCGTCCGATCTAAATCGGAGGGTCATTCTAGACCCCTTCCTAAATTTCATTTGCTATATAAGAGGTCCAACCCTAAAACGTAGGGAGCTGTCCCATCCTTCCTATTCTGCGCCGCCACTCCACCAAATCCTCTCGGGATCTCCTCCCGATCCTTCTCCACCCAACCAGCGCCTCGACCACCTCCTGGATTTGCGGCGCCGACCAACCACAGCCGCCACCTCCTCTGCTCCCAACGCCCCGAGCTCCTCCTCCCGATCCAGTGCCCGAGCGCCCCCCCCCTCATCCACGAGCTCGATCAGGAGGGGAGTTCCCGATCTCCTCGCGCCCGAGGCCTCCTGCTTCCCCGTTCCCCTCGTCGCGAGCCAGGGAAAGGCTCCCTGCCGCCTCCACTTCTTGCCGCTTCGCCCGCGCCGTGGGCGCGTCTGCTGCGTGGCCACCTACTCCTCCGCGGACCCAAAGAACGCACGAGCCGCCCGCCGATGACCGTAGCAGCAGCGCTGCCTTGCTCCTTCTCCCCTGCCTCTCCTCCCGTGCGCCTCGTCGGACCGGCCGCTGCCGGCGACCCGAGAACAGGCGCCATCAGAAGGCCGTCCTCGCCGCCCTGCTCCCTTCCCCTTTTCTCTTCTTCGTCGAGGCTCTCTCTGACTTCCTCCCTCGTCCTGTTTCTCTCTCAGGGAACCCAAGGCCCCGCCGGAGTTCCTGTCGCCGCCGTCGCCGTTCGAGGCCTGCGCCTCGTTTCCTCCTCGGACCAGGAGGCCGACGCCTCCCCGACCCGAGCTGGCCCAGGTCCGGCCGGCCTCCGCCGCCTTTGCCCGTTCACGGCGGATCCCGCCGGCGGGCCCGTCCCCTTGCTGGCGCCCTCCTGATCGCCCGCGCGCGCCGCCAGGTCTCTCTCGCTTCTGGACGAGCGCAGCCGCTCGCCCGTGCCCGTTGACCGCGTCGCCCGCGCAGGGGCCTCCTCGGCCTCATCTCCATCGCGCGCCCAGGCCCAACTCCCTCCAGGCCAGCGCGCCCCCTCCAGGCCCAAGCCAGATTCGGCCCAGCGCGCCCCCCTTCCAGGCTCTGGCCTGCCCGGCCTCCTCCACCCAAACTGGGCTTGGCCCATGGGTGAGGCCCCAGCGCCTCCTTTTTTTCTTTTTTTTTTTTTTTTTCTGTTGGGCCTGCTCCAGCCAGTTTTGGGCTTGTATCATGTTTTTTTTCCAGATCAACGATTTAGCTATTTATCCAGTGATTTAACAGATTTGCAGAAAAACCCTCCTAGTTCATGCATTTAATTACTCACAAACCATGCATCATATGTAAAAACTTTATATATGTAAAATGCTCAGAAAATTGTGTAGATTAATAATATGCCACTTTCATCCCATGTTAAAATGTTTAACTTGCTGTTTATTTAAATTTGCTAATATGCCATGTTAAACTGATTTAATTCATAACTAAATAACCGTAGCTCGGTTCTTAACAAACTTTATATGTATATGGGGTGGAAAAATGCCTAGTTTAACATGGTCCACTTTATTTTGCTGTTTAACAATAATAAAATATGTTTTAGGGCAGAACAGTACCGAATCTAAGATATGCACATGGGGATTTTCCGGACTTGTTGTTCGTTGTTTCCGGCCTCATTTAAACTTGCCTAGTTAGGTAGTTTTGTTGTGCTTCACCCCTTGCCATGATAATCAACATTTAATATTGTTGAGTACCTAAACGAGATCAAACTAAATATGTCAACGTGGTGTGTCGTCAATATGCAACTCGTTGCATATTGAGCTCCACTTAATTTGGTAGTTTTGTTTGTTGCATATTGCCATGCCATGCCTCATTAAACCGGACATGCATCATACTTGATTGTGCATCGTGCCATGTTTATGCTTGCGCATTTATCATGTTGTTTGTTTCTTTCCGGTGTGCTTCTCGGTTCCGGTAATGTTGCGATTGCGAGGATTCGTTCGACTACTTCCGTTCGTCTTCTTCATGGACTCGTTCTTCTTCCTTGCGGGATTTCAGGCAAGATGACCGTCACCTTGGATCTCATTACTATCATTGCTATGCTAGTTGCTTCGTTCTATCGCTATGCTGCGTTACCTATCACTTGCTGCTCAAGCCATCCCAAATTGCCATGAACCTCTAACCTGTTGCACCCTTCCTAGCAAACCGTTGTTTGGCTATGTTACCGCTTTCGCTCAGCCCCTCTTATAGCGTTGTTAGTTGCAGGTGAAGATGAAGTTTGTTCCTTGTTGGAACATGGAGATGTTGTTCCTGGTTGGAACATGTTTACTTGTTGGGATATCACAATATATTCTTACTTAATTAATGCATCTATATACTTGGTAAAGGGTGTAAGGCTCGGCCTTATGCCTGGTGTTTTGTTCCACTCTTGCCGCCCTAGTTTCCGTCATATCGGTGTTATGTTCCCGGATTTTGCGTCCCTAACGCGGTCGGGTGATTTATGGGACCCCCTTGACAGTTCGCTTTGAATAAGACTTTTCCAGCAAGGCCCAACCTTGGTTTTACCATTTGCCTCACCACCACCTACCCCTTCCCTTGGGTCGGCCAACCCGAGGGTCATCTTTATTTAGCCCCCCCCGGGCCAGTGCTTCTCTAAGTGCTGGTTCGAACCGAGCTGCCTGCGGGGCCACCTTGGGGCAACTTGAGGGTTGGTTTTACTCGTAGCTAGTCTCATCCGGTGTTGCCCTGAGAACGAGATATGTGCAGCTCCTATCGGGATTGTCGGCGCATCGGGCGGCTTTGCTGGTCTTGTTTTATTGCTGTGAAATGTCTTGTAGCCGGGATTCCGAGACTGATCGGGTCTTCCCGGGGAGAAGGAATATCCTTCGTTGATCGCGAGAGCTTATCATGGGCTAAGTTGGGACACCCTGCGGGTTTGAACTTTCAAAGCCGTGCCCGCGGTTATGTGGCAGATGGGAATTTGTTAATGTCCGGTTGTAGAAAACCCGAAGTTGATCTTAATTAAAATACACCAACCGTGTGCGTAACCGTGAGTGTCTCTTTTCGGGGTTGATCGAGAGGAGAACACGGTTTCGGGGTTATGTCTGACGTAAGTAGGAGTTCAGGATCACTTCTTGATCATTACTAGTTGTCGACCGTTCCTTTGTTTCTCTTCTCGCTCTCATTTGCGTATGCTAGCCACCATATATGCTTAGCCGCTGCTGCAACCTCACCACTTTATCCTTCCTTTCCCATTAAGCTTTGCTAGTCTTGATACCCATGGTAATGGGATTGCTGAGTCCTCGTGGCTCACAGATTACTACACCACCGATTGCGTGTACAGGTTATGCGATGATCATGGCGCGAGAGCGATGCTTGCTTGCGTTGAGCTTTTCTTACGCTTCTTCGATCGGGGATAGGTTCGGTCGGCAGCTTTGGGCTAGCGAGGTGGATATTGTTTGAGTTTCTGTTTATGTTTCATCCGTAGTCGGATGTTGATCTTGTATATGATGTGATATTGTATTCGTGTGGCATTGTATGCCTTATGTATGTATCCCCATCTATTATGTAATGTTGATGTAATGATATCCACCTTGCAAAAGCGTTTCAATATGCGGGTCTATCCTTGGTGGGACCTTGAGTTCCTTTTGGATAGGGTCGCATATTGGGCGTGTTCAAGTTGGTATCGAGCCTCGACCGACCTTAGGAGCCCCTTGTTTGTTGGCCGTTGTTGAGTCTAGAATGGAAAATGTTTTGAGTCTTAGGATTATATATATCGGAGTAGGATTCTTTTTACTCCTCGGTCCCTTCGTCGCTCTGGTGAGGTCTCCCGACGTAGATGTTTTGTCTTTCCTCTCCTCAAATTTCACTAAATTTTTTTAGGATCACGCTGGTATCTTGGGATCGTTCGATGGTTTTGTGACGAGAACATTGTTCTTGGTGCCTCGACATTTAGGGGTTGTGGCGGTGTCCCGGGAGTTGAGCTCCGAGGTGTTGTCGTCACAATTTTATCGTTGCAGATTCGGAATACCTGAGTTTTACCGACATCGAAATCTCTTTTGTGCAGTTGTTGGTGAGATAACCCGATAACCCAATCTTGAGGTGAGTCGGAGTATTGCCATGACTTCATATAACGGATGCTTTTCAAGGTCGAGGTACACGATTTCGGAGTTTTCTTGGTTATGTGTTGACGGATGGATACAATTGGATCTAGGTATTGTTAGTTTGGGTGATATATTTTGTGTCCCTGTATCCCCAACACCAGATTGCATAACCAGAAAGTTTCGGGAGTTTATAGGTGGGAATTCAAGTAGCTCCTAGAATATCTTTCCGACAGATGCATGATATGAGATTGGGTAGATCTCTATCATATGTATTTGTTCCGGCTTATTCTGCAAGCCAAACCCTTTGTTTTGTTTTATTTGTGGTATTCGAGTTGCTTCGAAGTCAAATGTTGAATCCATACCTTTCCTAAATGGTGTTCTCATATTGCTATGTGAATACTAATCCTTCTTGATCATCGAGATCGTCTTGTTAATTCTTTTCAACCGGCGTGCTTCTCTTCAAGTGGATCCGATCATTCCAACATTCGCAAGATCAATTCTAAGCTTTTTCTCAACGGTGTTTGCTTCATCCATCCCAAGTTATCTTTGTTTTCCCGCCCTCCCACCCTTTTTCTTCAGGGACTCAGATTTCTTAATCATGTATCCTTTTATTTGTGGAAGTCTCTTCATTCTTTTCTTTCAATGTTCTTATCCGGTGATTTCCCATGAAGATGCTCAACAGTTTCAAGTTCATCATTCATCTTTCTCGTATTCTTTTCCGGTGGATTTAAATCAAGCTTTCAGTGTTGATCATATTCTTTTCCTCGTTTCAAATGTTTCTCCACGTCGGTGCACCTCTTAATTGTTCACCTCTCGCTTTCCATTTGTTCCGGAGTGTTGAAGATATCTCAGAAGATTCATGTTTCCATTCTCAATCCATTCAAGATATTTCAAGGTTGTTTTCCCATCAAGCCATTTAATTCAACCGGTGCAATCTCTCTTCAAAATCGTTCAACGGTGTTTTCTTTTGAGTGGGACCTAACCCACAGGTCTTTTCCCAGGATCTTACCTGACTCTTCTAATTCTCCCGGAGTTATTCTAAAATTCTTTTCAAAGTTTGACGTAAGAATGAGTTATCATCAGTCAAATGTCTTTCTCCAAAATCTTTCAAATTCTTTTCATCGTTGGTTCAACCTTTCCAATTTTCATCCCGGAGTATCTCAACAATTCATGGTGATGTTTCTCATCGTCATTCTCAACACTTGAAGACTGAAGAAGAGTTTCTCTTAAATCTTGCTCCATTCTCTTCAAGATTCATGGTTCTAGATTGATGCCATCCTCTCATAATTGTTTTCGATTGTGGGAATTCTTTTCAACCATCCGGAGCATTTCATGAGTTGTTTCCATTTCTTTCCTCCGAAGGCCATCATGTCATAATTCTTCATTCTCAGCGTGTTGCTATAATTCTCCAAATCTTACCGGTGAATCGTTCGAAATACCCTCTAATCAGCTCATGATCTCTTCGTTCTCATGTATCTAAATCCTCTCAAGCATCTTCATTCGTTTTCAAATTCTTCCCGGTGAATTGTGCCTTTGCTATGTTCATTTTTAATTCTTACGGTGGTTCGTTCAAGAGTTCACTTCCTTCGTTATCATATTAATTCATTCGTTGTTTCCAAATTCAACCGGTGGTTCCATCAATACCTTGTCAAGTTTGCGCTATATCTCTATCTGTAATCATTTTTTCTATGAGAATAAGTAGTATGCCAAATCCATTGCTTGTCATCAATTTAATTTGATGAAGGTTAAGCATACAATAAATCTTATTCTTATTTCCTCGAGGTGATTCAATTCTTTTCTTCCGGAGTTGTTCATGATATCATTTATCGGTTCTAAGTTGTTCACCTTTTCTTTTCCGGAGTTCCAAGTTTGCCGCATTATCTCGTCATGAGCTCCATCTAAATTATTGCAAGGCTTCACCTTGTGTTGTCAACTTCTCTTTCTTTTTATCATCCTTTTATTACGGAGTTCTTCATGGAGGCTCTACATGTTGGTTCATCAAGAACTCCTTTCATTCTTCAATTGTTCTTCAAGCTTTCTCTCGGAGTTATGATCCGTCAAGCTATACTCTAAAAAATAAACATGGTGCTCAACACATGTTTTGTTTTGAGGAGTTCAAGCATTCTTCATCGTGCATCCCGAAGTGCAATTCTTTCTACCTTTTGAGATGGTGTTATGTCACTCTTGAAAATTTCCTTCATGTTTCATGATTCATATTGGTGTCAAGAATGAGATATTTAAATCCATCAATCTCTTCATTGGAGTCATCTTGGGTCATATTTCACCTAAAGCCTTCCCTAAGGAATGTTGCTATTTGTGGTGCGTATCTATGATCCAATTTTCTCCTTCTCATCTCGGTGAAGAAGTTTTTCATCTCTTTGGTGCTCTCAATCAAATCAATGTTTTCCATTAGTGGTCGGTTGTCACCTCATAATTTTGAGGTCTTTTCCATAAACCCACTACAAGCTTATTCTTTTCGGCGTTTGTTTTCCAACAACTCCGTCAAATTCTTCTTTGCAAGGATGCTTTTCAAGTTCATTTGTGGCAGAAGTTGGCATTTTCTTCTCCATTCTTTTATACCAATGATCTATCTTCTATTTTTTCTTCCGGGGCATTGTGATGTTGCTCTCTTCACCCATCACCTCGTTTTGTCAAGATCATGTTATTTTCTTGTTTATCCATTTAGCCGGAGGGTTGTGTTCTCATTCAAGTTCTTTCATCTTACCAAGTTTTGCCTCCCTTCTCAACCGGAGAGCGGTCTGAAATGTTTCTTACCCCTTGTGCCATTATTTCAATTCCGGAGGCAGTGTATTGTTGATTTCATCAAGTATCTTCTCATCTTGTCAAGTTCATGTTCAATTCCTTCCATTTACAGTCGGAGTGCTGCCCAAATTATATCATTCTTATTCATTCTTATCTCGTCTCAATGAGAGTGGTTTCAATTCCTTCTTGTCCATTGTGCTCGTCATTTATGTCTTTCAACCATCAAGTTCTCGTAATACTACCTTGTTCCTCTTTTCTAACGGAGTGTTTTCAACTTTGCTCATCTTCGTTGTTTTCTTTCTTTTGTTTTGCTCAATATCTCAAGGTTATTTGGTTTCACTCGTTCGTCAAAGAAGCAACTTATTTTACCTCTTATCTTCCTCTTCCTTTTCCCTCCGGTGCCACCCTAGATCTCGGGACGAGATCCTCTCGTAGTGGTGGAGTGTTGTAACACCCCGGATACAACTTTCCATATTCGTAACTCCGACTCTTGCCATTTCCGGCTATGTGATTTTTATTTCCTCCGTGGTTGGGTTTTTTGTTTTTTTGTTGTTTTGCTTTTTGTTTTGTTCGTTGCATTCATCATTGCATCATTTGCATTTTGTTCATGCCATGCATTGCATCGGCATTGTTTTCATAAAACTTGCATTAGTTAAATCGTTGCCATTTCTCCTTTGCCTCCATCACCTCTCTTAGACCCCCCTGTATGCGCGTCAAAACTTATCCGAACCCGAACCTTGATCGTCACCGATGGGTCCGATTCATCCTCAAACATCCCTTTAAACATCTTCGTGTTTTTGTTGGACTCCCCAACCTATTTATCTCGAGCGTCCGATCTAAATCGGAGGGTCATTCTAGACCCCTTCCTAAATTTCATTTGCTATATAAGAGGTCCAACCCTAAAACGTAGGGAGCTGTCCCATCCTTCCTATTCTGCGCCGCCACTCCACCAAATCCTCTCGGGATCTCCTCCCGATCCTTCTCCACCCAACCAGCGCCTCCGACCACCTCCCTGGATTTGCGACGCCGACCAACCACAGCCGCCACCTCCTCTGCTCCCAACGCCCCGAGCTCCTCCTCCCGATCCAGTGCCCGAGCGCTCGACCCCCCCCCCCTCATCCACGAGCTCGATCAGGAGGGGAGTTCCCGATCTCCTCGCGCCCGAGGCCTCCTGCTTCCCCGTTCCCCTCGTCGCGAGCCAGGGAAAGGAGCTCCCTGCCGCCTCCCACTTCTTGCCGCTCGCCCGCGCCGTGGACGCATCGTCCTGCTGCGTGGCCACCTACTCCTCCGCGGACCCAGCAACCGCACCAGAGCCGCCCGCCGATGACCGCAGCAGCAGCGCTGCCTTGCTCCTTCTCCCCTGCCTCTCCTCCCGTGCGCCTCGTCGGACCCGCCGCTGCCGGCGACCCGAGAACAGGCGCCATCAGAAGGCCGTCCTCGCCGCCCTGCTCCCTTCCCCTTTTCTCTTCTTCGTCGAGGCTCTCTCTGACTTCCTCCCTCGTCCTGTTTCTCTCTCAGGGAACCCAAGGCCCCGCCGGAGTTCCTGTCGCCGCCGTCGCCGTTCGAGGCCTGCGCCTCGTTTCCTCCTCGGACCAGGAGGCCGACGCCTCCCCGACCCGAGCTGGCCCAGGTCCGGCCGGCCTCCACCGCCTTTGCCCGTTCACGGCCGGATCCCGCGGCGGGCCCGTCCCTGGGCTGGCGCCCTCCTGCTCGCCCGCCGCCGCCGCCAGCCATGTCCTCTCGCTTCTGGGCGGCGCAGCCGCTTCGCCGTGCCGTTGACCGCGTCGCCCGCGCAGGGGCCTCCTCGGCCTCATCTCCATCACGCGCCCAGGCCCAACTCCCTCCAGGCCAGCGCGCCCCCTCGAGCCCAAGCAGATTCGCCCAGCATACCCCTTCGAGCTCGCCTGCCCGGCCTCCTCCACCCAAACTGGCTTGGCCCATGGGTGAGGCCCAGCCATTCCTCCTTTTTTTTCTTTTCTTTTCTTTTTCTTCTGTTGGGCCTGCTCCAGCCAGTTTTGGGCTTGTATCATGTTTTTTTTTCCAGATCAACGATTTAGCTATTTATCCAGTGATTTAACAGATTTGCAGAAAAACCCTCCTAGTTCATGCATTTAATTACTCACAAACCATGCATCATATGTAAAAACTTTATATATGTAAAATGCTCAGAAAATTGTGTAGATTAATAATATGCCACTTTCATCCCATGTTAAAATGTTTAACTTGCTGTTTATTTAAATTTGCTAATATGCCATGTTAAGCTGATTTAATTCATAACTAAATAACAGTAGCTCGGTTCTTAACAAACTTTATATGTATATGGGGTGGAAAAATGCCTAGTTTAACATGGTCCACTTTATTTTGCTGTTTAACAATAATAAAATATGTTTTAGGGCAGAACAGTACCGAATCTAAGATATGCACATGGGGATTTTCCGGACTTGTTGTTCGTTGTTTCCGGCCTCATTTAAACTTGCCTAGTTAGGTAGTTTTGTTGTGCTTCACCCCTTGCCATGATAATCAACATTTAATATTGTTGAGTACCTAAGCGAGATCAAACTAAATATGTCAACGTGGTGTGTCGTCAATATGCAACTCGTTGCATATTGAGCTCCATAATTTGGTAGTTTTGTTTGTTGCATATTGCCATGCCATGCCTCATTAAACCGGACATGCATCATACTTGATTGTGCATCGTGCCATGTTTATGCTTGCGCATTTATCATGTTGTTTGTTTCTTTCCGTGTGCTTCTCGGTTCCGGTAATGTTGCGATTGCGAGGATTCGTTCGACTACTTCCGTTCGTCTTCTTCATGGACTCGTTCTTCTTCCTTGCGGGATTTCAGGCAAGATGACCGTCACCTTGGATCTCATTACTATCATTGCTATGCTAGTTGCTTCGTTCTATCGCTATGCTGCGTTACCTATCACTTGCTGCTCAAGCCATCCCAAATTGCCATGAACCTCTAACCTGTTGCACCCTTCCTAGCAAACCGTTGTTTGGCTATGTTACCGCTTTCGCTCAGCCCCTCTTATAGCGTTGTTAGTTGCAGGTGAAGATGAAGTTTGTTCCTTGTTGGAACATGGAGATGTTGTTCCTGGTTGGAACATGTTTACTTGTTGGGATATCACAATATATTCTTACTTAATTAATGCATCTATATACTTGGTAAAGGGTGGAAGGCTCGGCCTTATGCCTGGTGTTTTGTTCCACTCTTGCCGCCCTAGTTTCCGTCATATCGGTGTTATGTTCCCGGATTTTGCGTCCCTAACGCGTTCGGGTGATTTATGGGACCCCCTTGACAGTTCGCTTTGAATAAGACTTTTCCAGCAAGGCCCAACCTTGGTTTTACCATTTGCCTCACCACCACCTACCCCTTCCCTTGGGTCGGCCAACCCGATGGTCATCTTTATTTAGCCCCCCCCCCCCCCGGGCCAGTGCTTCTCTAAGTGCTGGTTCGAACCGAGCTACTGCGGCCACCTTGGGGCAACTTGAGGTTGGTTTTACTCGTAGCTAGTCTCATCCGGTGTTGCCACGAGAACGAGATATGTGCAGCTCCTATCGGGATTGTCGGCGCGATCGGGTGGCTTTGCTGGTCTTGTTTTATTGCTGTGAAATGTCTTGTAGCCGGATTCGAGACTGATCGGGTCTTCCGGGAGAAGGAATATCCTTCGTTGATCGCGAGAGCTTATCATGGGCTAAGTTGGGAC